>JARQOD010006870.1:0-41108 GCA_033576555.1 Oophaga sylvatica | reverse complement strand
CCTTAATCCAGTTTTTTTTTCGCTTGGCTCTCCAGGGATTTAAGATTCATAACGTCTTCCACAAATCTTTATTGAAAAGGTTTGCGAGCCAGTGGTTCCTTGGCTGCGCCTCCTGAGCCTGTTTTGGTTGAGGGCAATCTGGAGTATGAAGTGGAGAAGATATTGGTTTCTCGTTTCGCTAGATGAAGACCCCAGTACTTTGTGAAGTGGAGGGTTCGGTCGGAGGACAATTTTGGGTGTTTGCTTCTGAATTCTGCGGAGAGATGGTTTGTGCCTATCACCGAGCTATCCTGATGGCCTGGTTTTGCAGGTGAGGTTCGGTGACCCCTCCTAAAGGGGGGGTTACTGTTGTGAACGTGTTGGAGACAATTTCTGAGTGAGGCTCCCTTGGGGGGTTGGACGGTACTGAAGCTGTATTAATGACAGGTCCTCCTCACCTGCCAGCGACGATGGCAATCAGGAGTACTGACTGGGTTGAAAATAAGGGAGTGCTTCTCATGATCCCCCCGGTGATCAATTGTTGTTTCGGTTCATTTGGAAGTCGGTGGTGTCTTGCCTTCGTGTGCTACCTTCAGATAAGATATTTTCTGCTTGTTTCTTTTGTGTTTGCTATTTCCATTTTCGTCTGCACCTTTGTGGAGGTTAGCCGGGTCCCCTCCCTGGGGCCTGTGCTACTCTCTGTTTTTCAGTAGCACTGTTATTGTTCAATTGCTCTATCCCTGCTTTTTGAGTGGCTGGGGTTGCCTTGTTCACACTGAGATCTGATTTAGTGGGTGGCGAGATCGTGTGATCTCAGATTTTTGAAATCAGAAGTGTTGGAAGTTTTGCTAGGGTTTTGCTGGGTTGCAGATAGTATTCTGTTCTTTCCTGCCCTATTTAGGCAGTGTTTGGTCCCAGCGTTTGCTCACTCTATTTTCTGCCTGTGTTTGTTGTTTCGTCTTGTCTAACTGCCATTATATGTTTGGGGGCTCCCTATTCCTTTGGGGCTCTATCCGGGGCAGTTACTTTCCTGTTTCTATTTTTAGGTGTAGCTAGCCGGTTTGTCCCGAGGAGTCTAGGACCACCGTAGGTACGCTCCACAGCTGCTTCTAGTTGTGCGGTTTGTTTAGGTATCTGCAACCCATTAATTTCCACCTCTCAGGTGTTCGGCTGTCTTGCTGTTTTGCTCCTGTCCTCCTCAGTTACCAAATCATAACAGTGGTCCTCATATCCCCTTCTTTTCTCTAAAGGGCCCGTCTCACATAGCGTATCGCTACCAGATCGGTGCTGGGGTCACTAGTTTTGTGACGCGCACCGAGCTCACCAGCGGATATCGCTGTGTGTGAATTTCAGTGCGATCCAGCCCCCTGCCGGGTATCGCTGATCGTCGCTGAAATGTCAGGACATTTTTTTGATCGTGGTCTCTCGCTGACAGGCACGCATCGCTGCTTTGTGACAGGCGGGAGGACCAGCGATCCGCTGGTAACCAAGGTACACAGCGGGTTTCCAGGCGCGGGGCTGTGCCTAGAAACCCGCTGTGTACCTTGGATACCAGCGCCCTGAAGCAGGGAGCTGGTAACCAAGGTACACAGCGGGTTTCCAGGCACCGCGCAGCGCTTGGGAAACCCGCTGTGTACCTTGGATACCAGCTCCCTGCATCAGGGCGCTGGTATCAAGGTACACTGCGGGTAACTAAGCGATGTTACCCGCAGTGTCGCTGTGCTGATCGCTGCCCTGAGCTGCCTGTTTGGCAGTCAGCAGCGATTATAAAAGCGATACACCAGCGATCCTGACAAGTGCATATCGTTGTCGGGATCGTGGTGTATCGTTATGTGAGACCCGCCTTAACACTTGTCTGAGGATACAGGAGCCACCACTGAAACATGCCTTTATGTAAAATGGCAGTGTGCAAAGAGTGTGAAGCAGCTTAATTAAAAATGCAAGGATTCTCTTTATGCCAGGTGATGAAGGGATGTGTATTGTCCACAGAGAGAAAGGAAAATCTTACTAGATTGTCAGTGGATCAAAGAAGATCTTGCACCATTTACAAATAGACATGGTCACTGCAGAGGACAATGAGAGTGCAGACAGGTACGTCTCCGGGAGAAAATTTTAAAATATAGAAATATGTATACATCCGATATTAATGAGATGTACATTGCCAGCACGGGATAGCCAGGCAAAAAATACACATATTCTCTCTTAATTTAACCCATGACAAAAGGCCATGAGGTAATACACGGTAATGTGAGGTAATACACGGTAATGTGAGGTATTTACATGGTATTGTGAGGTAATACACGGTAATGTGAGGTAATACACAGTAATGTGAGGGTAATACACGGTATGTGAGGTAATACACTGTAATGTGAGGTAATACACGGTAATGTGAGGTATAACACGGGTAATGTGAGGTAATACACGGTAATGTGAGGTAATACCGGTAATGTGAGGTAATACACGGTAATGTGAGGTAATACACTGTAATGTGAGGTAATACACGGTAATGTGAGGTAATACCACGGTTAATTGAGGTAATACACGGTAATGTGAGGTAATACACGGTAATGTGAGGTATTACACAGTAACGTGAGGTAATACACGGTAATGTGAGGTAATACACGGTTAATGTGAGGTAATACACGGTAATTTTGAGGTAATACACAGTAACGTGAGGTAATTTCACGGTAATGTGAGGTAATACCGGTTAAGTGAGGTAATACACGGTAATGTGAGGTAATACACGGTAATGTGAAGGTAATACACAGTAACGTGAGGTTAATGCACGGTAACGTGAGGTAATACACGGTAATGTGAGGTAATACACGGTAATGTGAGGTAATACACGGTAATGTGAGGTAATACCACAGTAACGTGAGGTAATGCACGGTAACGTGAGGTAATACACGGTAATGTGAGGTAATACACGGGTAATGTGAGGTAAAAACCGGTAATGTGAGGTAATACACAGTAATGTGAGGTAATACACAATAATGTGAGGTAATAACGGTAATGTGAGGTAAAACACGGTAAGGTGAGGTAATTTCACGGTAATGTGAGGTGTAGGGATGTGGTCTGTGGTGTGCGACCCGGAGGTAAGCAGGGAGGGCGACTCTTCTGGTTCTTTAACAGTTTATTAAGACTTCATAAACTGCTGTAAACAGAAAAACAAAACAGCCTTCTCTGGCACAAAGTAATGAAAACAGATAGAAAGTCCTGGTACTCTAACTGAGCCTCTCTTCCGCACACAGACTGGACGTCTCCTCAGAAACTCCCACACTGGAGGTTTCCACCCCCCCCAGCCACTCACCCTGTGGTCAGCAGCAGGCTCACTTATATACATAGCATTCAGCTAACACAGAGCAATGACCTGTCATGTGCTCGTGACCCCACCCAAGGTCCTCCAACCACATACAAAGGTACAGTGAAGTCTTATATCACTACATTACCTCCCCCTCTGCCTAAAGCCGTGGGCTTGGCTCATTTCATTCACTGACTAGAAAAACTCCTTTCAGTGTCTCCACAATAAGCGGGTCTGTCACTGTTTGCCTTAGGTCACTGAGTCCTGATCTAATTGAGGTGTCACTGCCTCTACCCTCATTTCAGGCCATTATGTTCTGTTTAGTTTCACTTCGATGACCTTCACTCTGCAGCGAACCTCTGCGCCTTCTCTATATGTGGGTTGAAGGGGACTGCCTTTTTCCCTCAACTCTTGGGGCTGTCTTTTGGTCTTGCTTCTTTCAAGTTTTAGCTGCTCTATTCTTCCCTGGTTCACCTCCAGGAGCATCCGATCTTCCCAAGGCTTTTCCACCAACCTCCTTCCGACTTGGAGGTTTTCTTGTTGGCTCCCGACATCTCTGCTTCTCGCGGAGGTATTGTAGTGGGCATAGCTCTTATGTCCGCCCTTCCCGTTCACTGTGACTTTCCGGGGTGTGGCCATCTGGGTGGCGGTTCCCTTGCTGGATTTCTTCCGCCGTCGAGGCCCTTCTTTGGTCAACTCTTCAGTTCACTCTCTTCCCGTACGCACGGACCGGGAGAGCGCAAACCGTTCGATTTCCTGGTCTGTCGTGGATTTCCTGAGCGGGTGCGTTAGCTTCCTTCTCTTTCTGGAGTTTTTGGGAATTTTCTCTTGCTCCTCTGCCAGCAGCGGTGCTCATCTTCTCTCCGTAGAAGTTCTGCTTGATGCTTCTTCTGGGTCTCTCTGAGCATCTCCGTATCTTTCACTAGAACTTGGTTCGCCGTCTGGCACGCTGATAGTTGCCTTGGACTTTAGAGACTTCTTTCTCCAGGTCCTTCACTCGTTGCTCAATCTCTTGTCTCCGTATCTTTTCTCGCATGACTGTCTCTTTAAAGCAGCTCTATTTCAGGGTCTTGCTCTCTTTTATCCCTATCTGTGGCACCATCATTTCCCCCTTATTTTTCTTCTTAGAGAGCATAGGCTGTCTGGCCTTCCTCAGCCCCTGCGGTGAGGAGAAGGTCTGCCACTTGTACCTGACTCCACCTTGCTGCAGTCGCTTTTCACTTGCGGTTAAGTTACAGTCTGCATAGGAGTCATTCCCACTCCCTCTGTCATCTTGGAACAGCAAGTCCCCACTTAACCAGGTGTCGGCCCCTATTCCTGGGGCTACCCAGTTTCTCGGACCTATATTTGGTCACCCCAAAGTCCTCACCTTTGGTCTGAGCACCCTTTCTTACGGTTACCAGGCACTGGGTATCTTTGACTTTAGGGGTGGCTACCTCTGTTTTACCCACCAACTATCAGCTAACACAGAGCACATGACCTGTCATGTGCTCCGTGACCCACCACAGGTCCTCCAACCACATACAAAGGTACAGTGAAGTCTTACTATCACTAATAGGTAAAACACGGTAATGTGAGGTAATACACGGTAATGTGAGGTAATACACAGTAATGTGAGGTAATACACGGTAATGTGAGGTTAAACCGGTAATGTGAGGTAATACACGGTAATGTGAGGTAATACAGGGTAATGTGAGGTTTAAAACACGGTGATGTGAGGTAATATATACACAGTAATGTGAGGTAATACACAGTAATGTGAGGTAATACACAGTAATGTAAGGTAATACACGGTAATTTTGAGGTAAAACAAGGTAATGTGAGGTAATACACGGTAAAGTGAGGTAATAATACACAGTAATGTGAGGAAATACACAGTAATGTGAGGTAAAACAAGGTAATGTGAGGTAATACACGGTAATGTGAGGTAATAATACACAGTAATGTGAGGAAATACACAGTAATGTGAGGTAATACACTGTAATGTGAGGAAATACACGGTAATGTGAGGTAATACACGGTAATGTGAGGTAAAACAAGGTAATGTGAGGTAATACACGGTAATGTGAGGTAAAACACGGTAATGTGAGGTAATACACGGTAATGTGAGGTAATACACGGTAATGTGAGGTAATACACGGTAAAAGTGAGGTAAAAACATGGTAATGTGAGGTAATACACGGTAATGTGAGGTAATACACGGTAATGTGAGGTAATAATACACAGTAATGTGAGGAAATACACAGTAATGTGAGGTAATACACAGTAATGTGAGGTAATACACGGTAATGTGAGGTAATACACAGTAATGTGAGGTAATACACAATAATGTGAGGTAATACACGGTAATGTGAGGTAATACACGGTAATGTGAGGTAATACACAGTAATGTGAGGTAATACACGGTAATGTGAGGAAATACACGGTAATGTGAGGTAATACACGGTAATGTGAGGTAATACCAGTAATGTGAGGTAATACACAATAATGTGAGGTTTAAAACACGGTAATGTGAGGTAATACACGGTAATGTGAGGTAATACCGGTAATGTGAGGTAATACACGGTTATGTGAGGAAATACACGGTAATGTGAGGTAATACACGGTAATGTGAGGTAATACACAGTAATGTGAGGTAATACACAGTAATGTGAGGTAATACACGGTAATGTGAGGTAATACACAGTAATGTGAGGTAATACACAGTAATGTGAGGTAATACACGGTAATGTGAGGTAATACACGGTAATGTGAGGTAATACACAATAATGTGAGGTAATACACAATAATGTGAGGTAATACCGGTAATGTGAGGTATAATACACAGTAATGTGAGGTAATACACAGTAATGTGAGGTGTGATGAACGGGCACACAGTCCGCCACACGGTAGCCCGGGGGTCACGGCTCGTGATCCCACCGCTGCCACCAATGTGATGGAACGTGCACACACACGACGGCTGCTGCCGTCCGACCCAGTAAACTGCAGGGATTTATAACTATCCACTTCCACTTAGGAACTTGCAGCTCTCTGGCGCCCCCCCTTACTCTCAGGTCAGTCAGGAACTGCACCTAGGATAATTAGTCGCCAGAGGGTCACTTGGATGTGTGCTGGCTATTGGGCATGCTGCAGTGAGGGAATTATAATTACCCCTGGCTGCCGCCAGGCAGTACCTTATAAACCCCGCTGCGTCACTGCCAGCGTCACCCAATAGATTAACACTTTACACCCCTTTCTTTTAGCTGCCACCAGCTACGGCTTTTGATGAACAATTTATCAAGAGGGTCCGTAGCAACCCCAAAACAGTAGCGTAGTGCTTCAGGCACGTGCAAATTCGTTTATAGAGCAGGAGAATCAAACTAATAAATTTATAGGTTTATTCCTAAAATGCAGGCAATGCTTATATAATATAAAAAGATGTAACAAACTGAGACAATATCGTTATATACAGATGCAGTTATAAAATAAAATAGGATTAAGAATGAAAATCACTCACATGGTTGTTAGATCATATACAGGCAAGCCAGGTGGGGGAAGGGGCCACACGTCATAGTTCATTGGGAGATCTCTTACTCAGCAGAAAGAACTCTGGTAAGGAACTTCACTGTAAGACTTATGCATGTCAGCTTCTGACCTCACAAAAAGGGCTGGTCCTCTGGCCACCTCCCTGGCTGCAAGCTATGGTCTGAGCTCTGCAATATCATAAGGTTCATAACTCGTTCTGTGAACCTAGCAGAATAACGGCAGACCTATCAATGGTCTTGCTTTGAAATAATGGGTTCAAATGAACCCAAACTTGGGTGACATAGCTCATGGGGCACCCGAGAATTCCATTTCTCGGGCTCTGTTGGAGTTACGGGTTCACCGGTACCACGGGAACGATGCCCGTCGGCGCATGGTTCAAACACAGTGACGTTCGTGTTTCTAGCGAATGCTCCCACCGTGTTATTAACCAAAAAAGAATGAATACTCCAACATGGCTGCTATAGGAAGAAAGCACGTGTTCGGACAATGCAGGACCCCTGCGGTGAAGCGGGAAAACTTCCAGCACTGGCAGCTCACATTACACTGCCTGAGTGCAGGCTGACAGGGGGGGAAGGGAGAAGTATGAGAGCTGCAGAGAGAAGGAGGGCTTTCAGCAGTACAAAAAAAAAAAGAGAGATGAGGACAGCAATTCCAGTTCAGCACTCATCACACCTCCCCCCCTTTGAGGGCGCTACGGAGGCATGACCTGTCGGTAATCCGACATGCGCACCTCAGCGGGTTCGCCACGTCGTGATAACCCATCAGCATTCCCATGATCACTGCCTTTCTTGTGTTGTACGGCAAAATCATACTGCTGCAGGGCAAGGCTCCAGCGTAGCAACCTACCATTGGTTCCGGACACTGTGTGCAGCCAGCTCAGGAGGTTGTGGTCGGTGACCACCTTGAAGGTGCGCCCATACAGGTAGGGCTGCAAACGTTGCAGTGCCCAGACCATGGCCAGGCACTCCTTCTCGATGGTGGAGTATGCCACTTCCCTTGGCAGAAGTTTCCGGCTCAGGTACAACACGGGGTGCTCCTGGTCCCTCGAATCAACCTGGCTGAGTACAGCACCGAGGCCAAATTCGCTGGCATCAGTCTGTACCAGGAAGGGCCGACTGCTGTCGACGGCTCTCAACACTGGAGAGCTGCACAGGGCTGTTTTAAAAGTCGGAATGCCGCCTCACAGCCATCTGTCCAGTGACTGTTTGGGGTTAGACCGCCCTTGGTGAGGTCCGTCAAGGGTTTTGCAATGGCGCTATAGTTCGGTACGAAACGCCTATAGTACCCTGCAGTGCCCAGGAAGGACTTCACCTGCTTTTTGGTCCTGGGGGTGGGTCAGGACACGATCGCGTCCACTTTCTCGGGCTCTGGACTCATGGAACCCCCACCTACCCAGTGCCCCAGGTAGTGGACCTCCCTCATGCCCATCTGGCATTTTCCCGGCTTGTGGTCAGACCTGCCTGGTGAATACGCTGGAGCACCTCCTGGAGATGCTGAGGTGTTCCTCCCAGGTGGAACTGAAGACGGCAATGTCGTCCAGGTACGCCACAGCGTACTCCTCCAGTCCCTGAAGCAGGTGGTTGACCATCCGCTGAAAAGTAGCAGGGGCATTCTTCATGCCGAAAGGCATGACCGTGGACTCGTACAGTCCAAAAGGGGTGATAAAGGCAGATTTCTCCTGCGCCGCAGGGCTCAGGGGAATCTGCCAGTATCCCGGCTCAAATCCATGATGGATATGTACTTGGCATTCGCCAAACCGCTCCAGCAGATCCTCGATGCGTGGCATTGGGTGCGCATCAGAGGTAGTGATGGCGTTGAGCCCCCTGTAGTCCACGCAGAACCGGGTGGTCCGATCCTTTTTTGGCACGAGAACTACAGGTGAGGCCCACGCGCTTTTGGACGGCCGGATCACCCCCAGCTGCAAACATCTCATGGATCTCCTGGCGCATAATCTGCTGCACTTCCTCAGAGATCCGATAAGGTGTCCGCCGTAACGGGGCGTGATTCCCGGTGTCCACCTCGTGGACTGCCAACTCGGTCCTTCCGGGTCGGTTCGTGAACTCGGCCCGGAAGGGTTCCAGAGTGGTCAGCAACTGCAACCGCTGGGAGACGGTTAGCGAGGCATTTACCTCCATGTCCTCAATGGACCCATTGGCATTTAGCTTGGGCCAGCATGTCTAGGAGGGGATCCTCTTCCCCGTCCTCGGGCAGATTGCAGACCGGTAGGACGCAGGCTTCACGTTCGTGATGGGCCTTCATCATGTTGACGTGAAAGGCCTTGCGCCTACCCCGAGTGTGGTCAAGCGTGACCACGTAGTGGCTGGGTTGAGCTGTTGGTGCACGACGTATGGGCCTTCCCAGGCTGCCTGAAGCTTATCCTTTGGTACGGGGACCAGCACCCAACCTTTTGACCCACCTGGTAGGTCGCTCCCGGGCGTTCTGGTCGTACCAGTGCTTCTGGTCAGCCTGAGCCTGCTGTGTCATGTTGTCATGCACCAACTGCGTCAAGGTCTGCATCTTGTCGCGGAAGCGCATGACATAATCCACGATGGACACTTCCGTGGGGTTTGGCTCATCTTCCCAGGATTCTCTTATCAACCCAAGGGGTCCCCGGACTCGCCTACCATACAGGAGCTCGAAGGGGGAGAACCCCGTCGAGGCCTGCAGGACTTCTCTGTAGGCAAATAGCAGGTGTGGGAGGTACCGCTCCCAATCGCGTCCCTGGGTCTCAACCAGCATGCGGAGCATCTATTTGAGGGTACCGTTAAAGCGCTCACACAAACCATTGGTCTGTGGGTGATACGCACTCGATACCATACGCGTCACCTGCATTTTGCTGCAGAGAGCCTTCAATAGGCGAGACATAAATTGAGTCCCTTGATCGGTAAGCATCTCCCTGGGAAATCCTACCCGTGAAAAGATGGTCACCAGTGCATCCGCCACTTATCTGCCCTAGTTGAGGACAGAGCTACTGCCTCAGGGTACCGGGTAGCGTAGTCTACCACAGTAAGGATGTATTGCTTTCCAGAGCTGTTGGGGACGGCCAGCGGGCCCACAATGTCCACCGCGATCCTCTGGAAAGGCTCCTCTATCACTGGCAACGGGATCAGGGGAGCCTTAAGAGCAGGCCCCGCCTTCCCCACTCTTTGACAGGTGATACAGGAGCGGCAGTAGTTAGTCACATCTGTCCCCATCTTGGGCCAATAGAAGTGTTTGAGACAGCCGTGCCTTAGTTTTGCTGATCCCCAAGTGTCCAGCGAGTGGAATCTCATGGGCAATCCTCAACAACTCACCTCGGAACTGGTGCGGGACGACCAGCTGTTTCCCCCTCAACCACTCCGTTTGGGAATCTCCGGGTACTGTCTCCCGGTACAACCTTCCTCGTTCCCAGAACACCCTTCTCCTTATCAGTCACGGAGGTGGGCGTCTCGGCGAGGTGCCTCAAGTTCTCCAGGCTCGCATCTGAGTGCAGAGCGGCCTGGAACTCCTGGCTGGAGGCAGCCAGAAGTGACGTCAGGGTTCCTCCCTCACTGGGACCCTCTGGGACCGGCTCTGGGTCCACCTCTGGTTCAGTCTCTCCGGTAGCGGAGGAGTGTCCAGATGGCAGAGCGCTACCTGCGATCCGGGCACTCTGACTGCGGGTGACAGCAGCTACATATGCAGTCTCCCCGGGGATTTCTATAGACCCATCAGCCTGCGCTGCTATGGGCTCTACCTCCCCATCCACCCCCAACACTTCAGGAGCAGTGCTACTTATGGGCCAGTTACCTTCCTCGGTGGCACTGGTCAGTGTCATGGCGTCACCTTCCTCCCGGTTCCCATGCACCTCCCCATTTCCTTGAGCACTGTCGCTTGCTCCTGCTAGGGGTTCCTCAGCCGTCTCACTCCGCAGAGCGACGGGACTGAACGCTCCTGTACCTGTGGACACATCTACCACTTCAGAGAAAGGGTTAACAGATTCAGATGGCACAGATACATCACTATCAACATCAGTCCTAGGGAAAGAAAGGTTATCAGTTGCATCATCACTTCGCAAAGCATTAGCAGGTAACACAATCAGTTTCCCATCATCATCAACATCAACATCATGGTTAACGTTAACCTTATCATCAGATTGGGAAGGGGTGTCAGGGACATAGTACGCCACCATCCTCCCCAGATCAGTCCCCAATAAAACATCCGTGGGCAGGTTTTCGGACACCCCCACTTCCTTCACCCCGCTCCCGGCACCCCAGTCAATGAAAATCGGGCTATCGGCAAGGGGTAGTGGACACCCCCAATCCCTGTGACAGTTAGGGTTTTCCCCGGAATCAACTCTTCAGGGGCCGCCAGTTCGGGTCGGATGAGGGTTCGCTCAGCCCCGGTGTCCTTGAGGCCTGTAGCAAGACGGGCCCCACGCGGACGGGCTGCACGTTGTCATCAACCCTCCCCACCACACCACCCACCAAAAGAACAGAGGCGTTGGGCCCGGAGGCCTTGGCTGGGGGGTTCTTCTGCCTCTCCGGACAGGTGGCGCTGATGTGACCAGTCCTTTTACAGGAGAAACACTGGCGGGGGTCTGATGTAGGCCTGGCGCTGGCCAAGGGGATAGTGCCTCCAGAGGGACGACTGGCAGGGGCACTGGGGTTGGTTGCAGGCTTACCCCCTCCCCAACGGGTGGTGACGGCCTTCCGCACCTCGGGTTTCCGGTTGGCCTCATAGCTGTCGGCGATCCGTGCTGTTGTGACCGCGTCCTCTGGTTTCTCGGTCCAGGATGAACTGTCGGACCTCAGCTGGGCACAGATGCAGGAACTGGTCTTTGATCATCAGGTCTTTCAGCTCCTCATAGGTGTCAACTGACAGTCCATGGATCCACTGGTCAAAGTGGTTCCAGAGTCCTTGCACCACATCGCTATAACTGTCGTGTGGGCCACGTTGGAGGTTCCGGAACTTCTTTCGGTATACCTCAGGGGTTAGCTGGTACTTGGCAATCAGGGCCTGCTTGATGGCCTCATAGTCACTGTCTTGATCTGGTGCGAGGGAAGCGAACGCCTCCAAAGCTTTGCCCTTCAGCCCGGGGGTCAAGTACCTGGCCCATTGGTCGGCAGGCAGCCGGTACTGTCTGCAGACTTTCTCAAAGGCCCGCAGAAAAGTGTCCAAGTCTCCTTCCTTTTCCAGCACGGGAAAGTGCTCCGGCCGGGGCTTGGGACTCTGAGAGCTGCTGGGTGTACCGCTCTGGGCTGTGAAGGGCATTGCCCCTTGTCTGAGCAGCTCCAGTTCATGGGCTCTCTGAGCTTCCCGCTCGGCTCTCTCAGCCTCCCGCTCGGCCTCCCGCTGGGCTTGGCGCTCGGCTCTCTCAGCCTCTCGCTGTTTGGCCTCTCGCTGGTCGGCTCTCTCTTGAGCTTGCTGGATCAGCCTCAGGCGTTCTTCCCGGTTGTCAGCGGTGAGTCCCTCCAGGGCCGCCCGCAGGTAAGGGTCCACCTCTCTCTGGGTGTAAGCAGTCAGGGGTTGGGCCTCTGCTCCTGCGGCACCACCTTGGCTTGGGCCGGCTCCTGCGCCCGCCACGCTCCGATGCTCGCCCAGCTCCTTCAGGGCCTGGACCAGTCGGGCTTTGGTTTGGTTCTTGTGGTCAAGGCCGTGGTACACTCAGATTCCCACAAGAGTGTCCCTGTTCTGCTTTTCGAACCAACTTGCTCCTCTTGTAGCCATGGTTGCCAAATAAAAGATAGGATAGAAAAACAAAGAGAAGGGAGGGGTAACCGCAAGTACACAATTGTCTCAGGACTAATAAACACTGAGTCTGTTCTCCAAAACTTTAGCTGCAGGGTCGCTGAAGAACCGTGCAAGTTTTTTAGTGAAGGGAATGATTGCTCAAACCAGATCACTAATGCTCTATAATCCCACCGCTGCCACCAATATGTGATGAACGGGCACACAGTTTGCCACACGGTAGCCCGGGGGTCACGGCTTGTGATCCCACCGCTGCCACCAATATGTGATGAACGGGCACACAGTCCGCCACACGGTAGCCCGGGGGTCACGGCTCGTGATCCCACCGCTGCCACCACATGTGATGGAACGTGCACACACACGACGGCTGCTGCCGTCCGACCCAGTAAACTGCAGGGATTTATAACTATCCCACTTCCACTTAGGAACTTGCAGCTCTCTGGCGCCCCCTTACCCTCAGGTCAGTCAGGGAACTGCACCTAGGATAATTAGTCGCCAGACGGGTCACTTGGATGTGTGCTGGCTATTGGGCACGCTGCAGTGAGGGAATTACAATTACTCCTGGCTGCCGCCAGGCAGTACCCTTATAAACCCTGCTGCGTCACTGCCAGCGTCACCCAATAGATTAACACTTTACACCCTTTCTTTTAGCTGCCACCAGCTACGGCTTTTGATGAACAATTTATCAAGAGGGTCCGTAGCAACCCCAAAACAGTAGCGTAGTGCTTCAGGCACGTGCAAATTCGTTTATAGAGCAGGAGAAACAAACTAATAAATTTATAGGTTTATTCCTTAAAAACAGGCAATGCTTATATAATATAAAAAGATGTAACAAACTGAGACAATATCGTTAGGTACAGATGCAGTTATAAAATAAAATGGGATCAAGAATGAAAGATAACTCACATGATAGTTAGATCATTACAGGCAAGCCAGGCTGGGGGAAGGAGCCACACGTCATAGTTCATTGGGAGATCTCTTACTCAGCACATCCCAGCAGAAAGACTACTACTAAGGAACTTCACTGTAAGACTTATGCATGTCAGCTTCTGACCTCACAAAAAGGGCTGGTCCTCTGGCCACCTCCCCTGGCTGCAAGCTATGGTCTGAGCTCTGCAATATCATAAGGTTCATAACTCGTTCTGTGAACCTAGCAGAATAACGGCAGACCTATCAATGGTCTTGCTTTGAAATAATGGTTCAAATGAACCCAAACTTGGGTGACATAGCTCATGGGGCACCCGAGAATTCCATTTCTCGGGCTCTGTTGGAGTTACGGGTTCACCGGTACCACGGGAACGATGCCCGTCGGCGCATTCCAGCACAGCACTCATCACATGAGGTAATACACTGTAATGTGAGGAAATACACAGTAATGTGAGGTTAATACACAGTAACGTGAGGTAATACACAGTAACGTGAGGTAATACACAGTAACGTGAGGTAATACACAGTAATGTGAGGTAATACACGGTAATGTGAGGTAATACACGGTAATGTGAGGTAATACACAATAATGTGAGGTAATACACAATAATGTGAGGTAATACACGGTAATGTGAGGTAATAATACACAGTAATGTGAGGTAATACACAGTAACGTGAGGTAATACACAGTAACGTGAGGTAATACACGGTAATGTGAGGTAATACACAGTAATGTGAGGTAATACACGGTAATGTGAGGTAATACACAATAATGTGAGGTAATACACGGTAATGTGAGGTAATACACGGTAATGTGAGGTAATACACAGTAATGTGAGGTAATACACGGTAATGTGAGGTAATACACAGTAACGTGAGGTAATACACAGTAATGTGAGGTAATACACGGTAATGTGAGGTAATACACGGTAATGTGAGGTAATACACAGTAATGTGAGGTAATACACAATAATGTGAGGTAATACACGGTAATGTGAGGTAATAATACACAGTAATGTGAGGTAATACACAATAATGTGAGGTAATACACGGTAATGTGAGGTAATAATACACAGTAATGTGAGGTAATACACAGTAATGTGAGGAAATACACAGTAATGTGAGGAAATACACAGTAATGTGAGGTAATACACAGTAACGTGATGTAATACACAGTAACGTGAGGTAATACACAGTAACGTGAGGTAATACACGGTAATGTGAGGTAATACACGGTAATGTGAGGTAATACACAATAATGTGAGGTAATACACAATAATGTGAGGTAATACACGGTAATGTGAGGTAATACACAGTAATGTGAGGTAATACACGGTAATGTGAGGTAATACACAGTAATGTGAGGTAATACACGGTAATGTGAGGTAATACACAATAATGTGAGGTAATACACGGTAATGTGAGGTAATACACAGTAATGTGAGGTAATACACGGTAATGTGAGGTAATACACAGTAATGTGAGGTAATACACGGTAATGTGAGGTAATACACAATAATGTGAGGTAATACACGGTAATGTGAGGTAATACACGGTAATGTGAGGTAATAATACACAGTAATGTGAGGTAATACACAGTAATGTGAGGTAATACACTGTAATGTGAGGAAATACACAGTAATGTGAGGTAATACACAGTAACATGAGGTAATACACAGTAACGTGAGGTAATACACAGTAACGTGAGGTAATACACAGTAATGTGAGGTAATACACGGTAATGTGAGGTAATACACGGTAATGTGAGGTAATACACAATAATGTGAGGTAATACACGGTAATGTGAGGTAATACACGGTAAGGTGAGGTAATACACAGTAATGTGAGGTAATACACGGTAATGTGAGGTAATACACAGTAATGTGAGGTAATACACGGTAATGTGAGGTAATACACAATAATGTGAGGTAATACACGGTAATGTAAGGTAATACACAGTAATGTGAGGTAATACACGGTAATGTGAGGTAATACACAGTAATGTGAGGTAATACACGGTAATGTGAGCTAATATACAATAATGTGAGGTAATACACGGTAATGTGAGGTAATACACAGTAATGTGAGGTAATACACAGTAATGTGAGGAAATACACAGTAATGTGAGGCATACCTCCCAACTGTCCCGGATTGAGCGGGACAGTCCCGATTCTGACCCCCCCCCGTCCCGCTGTCCCGCTGAGGACACTATGTGTCCCGCAGTGAGACGAGCCGCCACGCCCCCCGCACCCTTTCCTGCCCTCCCTGTCTCTACAGCTTAGCCTCACAGCAGCTAGCAATGACGCTGCTATTGCTGTTGTGTGGCCCAGCTATGTAAGGTACACAAAAATCCAGGAGAATGCACAGGAAGGTAACCGCAAAAGCTTGTTATCATTCACTTCACTCACACTTTCAGACACACCCACTAGGGGTATAAGAGGGAGTGACACGTGGCAGAGCTCATTCAAGTTTCCTGTCTGAGAAGAGCTCAGATCAGTCAGTTTCCTGTCTTAGGACAGTGCAGTTCAGTGCCAGTCCAGTCTGGACTTGGAGGGAGAGGAGAGAGGACTGAATCCTCGCAGAGCTAGCGTAGCTCACCTGACAAGGAAGTGGAGGCTAGTACGGGTGAAGTGAATCATCCTAGCCTAGTCAGAGCTACCCTTAATCAGTACCTCAACAAAAGCTGAAACAAGGAGGATACTGAGAGCTGCTCAGCGAGCTCTGGAGAAAGCTGATATTCCCATCAATGCTACAAGTGCTTATGATAAGAGCAAGAGCAGGACGAGGGGCACAGTGGAGAAGATAGTTGCTAGTGCTTCAGGTACCAAATTATCTGCACTAATTCACCGGACACCGGGGTCCGAAGCGTTGCTAGTGTTTCAAGCATAGTAACAAGAAACACCGGAGGCCTAGCTGGACTTCAGGTCACAGGAGGCAGCCCAGTGTGTCGATACGTAACTGGAGTCAGGAGAACAGGAGTCTAGCGGGACGCTGCAGAAATAGACTTAGTTCTACCACAGAAAAGGCTCTACCACTATGTCGGCCGGGCGTTACAGCTATTGAGAAAGCTGGAGATTGCAGAGTTAACTTCGCTTTATGCAAGTTTGGACTCAAGTACATTTTGAAGTAAAGGAGGCCTCTAACCTGCTCAGCGGCTACCCGAGTGTGCATTCTCCACCCCGACCAGCTTCCCGGGATCTTCTTGAACATCTACCAGTAAAGGTATGAAAATAAGCTGCATTGTGTGTGACTGAATTATTACCTACACCCTGCATCATCACCATAGACTTCCAGGGACTAGTCTCACCTGTGGGAGACTTACCACCCAGCTGCCCATAACATCCCCTGTGAAGATCCTTATAGCAGCGCTGGTCCAATTGATCAGATACCGCAGGTGGCGTCACGAACTACCTATCCTAATAATCCCCTGTAAATATCCCCCATTGCACGACCGCCAGGGCCACGGACCGAGTCCTGCTGCCAGTGACATCTCCCATAGAAATCAATGGGCTCGGCTCCGAGTACCCCATAGCCTTGGTATCCACAATTGTGGTGGTGGTCATCTAAAAATTTGGCGTCACGAACAGGATGCGAAGCTTGCAATTGTGAGTCCTGTGTGCCTATATTGACTGTTTGGTGAAAAAGACTGTTTGCTGTGTTTGGCGCCATAATACCGCCATCTTTACCGCAATATTCGCGCCCTCAGGCGCTGGTGAAGAAGGGGGGCGTACCTGAAAGAGCGCGCTGTTGCCTGGACACGCCCCCAACTCTGACTCAGCCACAGGTCCTGTGAAACAGGAAGTGAACGCTCTGACATCAGAGCGCCAGCGACAAAGGTCCTGTCTCCACCGCTGTGCCTGCGACGCTGCAGCCTGTGAAAGAGGTAGGCTCAGATTAACCAAGGGGGCATCAACATGTCGCAGCAACCGGCAGACGGAGCGGCCCCCGCCGGTGGCCCCAATAGCCCACCGCTTGGCGTTGTAGTGCAGGATGGAGGTGCGGGCCCCTCACCTGGTCCGGTGGTCCCGCTCATGCCGCTAACGCTCCCATACATGCCTGGAGCGAAGTGGCTCCCCAGTACAGCGGCGAGCCCGACACCCTGCCAGGGTTTAAACGGAAGATATGTAGTATTTTGGATATGTACTCGATGACTGAAAAGCAAAAAGCTGCTGTGGTAATAGGACAGTTAGCTGGTGCGGCTGAGAGAGAAGTAGAGACTTGGCCCATTGCAGACCAGGAGTCAGTACCTGCGATTCTCTTAAAGCTACAGGCCATCTTTGAGGACCGCACAGATACGGATCTCCGGATGGCATTTTATCAGTGCTTCCAGAGACCGGGTGACAGTATTAGGGACTACGCCTGCCGACTACAGGGGGCCCTGCGAGCTCTTAAACAGGCTAACCCTACAAGTCCCATTGATGAGAGCCAAATGTTGAAAGAGCAATTCGTGCGGGGACTGAGGTCTCCAGCGGAAGGCAGGACTGTAAACTGGTGGTCCTTGGATCATCCAGATGCCACTTTTGATGCCCTAAAAGACATGGCAATAAAAGGACTGCGACCCTTGGAAAAGCCAGAGGTGGCAAATCAGTATCATCCGGGTGAAGCCACTCTAAAGCCGGCAGTACCCACCTTTTCCCCGCAGGTGGCAGAAGCTAAAACGCAGGTGGCGCCCCTAGTGAGTTGGAATGTCTGCGCTCGGAAGTGCGCCAGCTGACTAAGAACTTGGCCACTGTAATGGAGGCCCTGCAACTGCGGAAAGAGGAAGGAGGAAAGATCCTACTAGCCGACTGTCCGGAGGATGTCCCTTGGATGAACCGGAGGAAATGGAGGACGTCGCCACACCGGAGGAGGACCACGCCACCCCCAGGAGCGACCCCTGATCAGCACCATCCTCGCCGAGAGATCATCTGCTACCGCTGCAACCAAAAAGGTCATATGGCTCAGCAATGTCCTTTAAACGAGCCGATCCTGGGTCAGAGGGCCAACACCCAGGAGTAGACTCATCAGGCCCCTTAGACTGGAACCGCAGGTTCGTAGGTGGACGACCCTACCTGTCCATTATTCTGGACGGGATTGCAATTCCTGCACTACTGGACACTGGATCTCAGGTGACCATAATACCTGATGTCCTTTATAATAAATTCTGGTCCATGGACAGTCTCCAGCCCCCGAGCCCTGACTTTACAGTATACGCCTCTAATGGTCTCCCTGTTGAAGTACTTGGAGCCAAAAATGTGGACGTAAAAGTGGGCAGAGTGGAGCTGAAGGATCAGGGACTTCTAGTAGTCAGGACTGTAAATGAGGAAAATGGCCTAAATGTGATATTAGGTACTAACGTTATCAGTAACTGTCTGGGAGAAGTTGTGTTTTTGCTCCAACAGCTCGCTGAAGTTGCCAAGCCAAACCAGAAGGGGGTGATCCAGAGGGAGATCCGGGCCCTGATGTGCCAGCAGCAAGCGAAGCTTACAGATGGTGAAATCGGTAATGTACGGGTCACAGACTCGAACCCCATTGTAATACCCCCAATGAGTGAAATGTTAATATGGTGTAGGGCAGCCATAGGTCTGAGAGGACAGAACTACCAAGCAGTAGTAGAACCCCATCATTCAGAGCACAGACCTACACTCATGATTGCTAGAGGGGTAGTGGAAGTAATAAATGGGAGAGTACCAGTACGACTTCTCAATTGGGGGGACGACGAAGTAAATTTACCACGTTATGCTACAGTTGCTAAATTACATGCCGTAGATAATAATTCTATCCTCACAACCGAGTCCTTAGCCTCCCGCCAACCAGCGGAGGATAATGATCCGGCAACCCCAGTAGCGGATTGGTGTCAGCAGCTTCATATAGGGACAGACACCACTTCCGTCCACCAGAAACAGGGGGTACTACGGGTGGTACAAGAGTACGCACAAGTATTTAGCAAGCACCCACTTGACTTTGGGACAATTAAGGGAGTACAGCATCATATCCCTACAGGCAGTCATCCTCCCATCAAAGAGCGGTACAGGCCTATACCACCAGCCCACTATCAAAAAGCTAAGGAAATGTTGCGTGACATGAAGGAAGCCGGGGTGATAAGGGATAGTTGTAGCCCCTGGGCAGCACCTCTGGTTCTAGTTAAGAAAAAGGATGGTAGCATGAGAATGTGTGTAGATTACCGACAAGTAAATCGCATAACACATAAAGATGCATACCCATTACCACGCATAGAGGAATCCTTAGCTGCTCTGAAAACGGCTAACTACTTTTCTACCCTCGACCTTACTAGTGGGTACTGGCAAGTAGCTGTGGCTGAGGAGGATCGGGAGAAAACTGCTTTCACCACCCCAATGGGACTCTGCGAGTTTGACAGAATGCCGTTTGGCCTCAGCAGTGCCCCGGGAACATTCCAGAGAGTGATGGAGAGCTGCCTGGGACATCTCAACTTCGAAACTGTGCTGCTGTACCTGGACGACGTCATTGTATACTCCAAGACGTATGAGGATCATCTGAAGCACCTGGCAGAGGTATTCGAGTCCCTGTCCAGGTATGGGATGAAACTGAAGCCCTCCAAATGCCATCTGCTCAAACGAAAGGTACAATACTTGGGGCATATTGTCAGCTCCGAAGGAGTAGCGCCGGACCCCGAGAAGGTCACAGCCATTCAGAAATGGCCGGAGCCGAAGAATCTAAAGGAGGTGCGTCAGTTCCTAGGACTAACAGGTTACTACAGGAGGTTTGTAAAAGATTACACTAAGAAGGCAGCGCCTCTACAGGACCTCCTGGTAGGACAACCTCTCAAGAGCAGAAACCCTCCATTCAATTGGGGAACAGAACAAGCTGAGGCATTCAAAAAGATGAAAGAGATCTTGACCGGCGATGAAATCCTAGCCTACCCAGATTACAGCCAACCGTTCCTGCTATACACCGATGCCAGTAACGAGGGATTGGGAGCAGTCCTCAGTCAGAAGCAGAATGGCCAAGAAAAAGTCATCGCATATGCCAGCAGAAAACTTAGGCCAACTGAGAGGAACCCGGAAAACTATAGCAGCTTCAAACTGGAGTTTCTGGCGCTGGTCTGGGCCATTACCGAAAGATTCAAACATTACCTCGCCTCCAGCAAGTTCACTGCGTACACGGACAACAACCCCTTGACGCACCTTGAAACAGCCAAGCTGGGAGCCATGGAGCAACGTTGGATGGCTCGGCTGTCAAATTATCAGTTTACCATCAAGTACAGGGCAGGCCGTAAAAATGCTAACGCGGACGCCTTGTCCAGAATGCCGCATGAATCCGACACGGAGGAAGAATCAGATGATCTGGAAGAAATCGAGCTACCTGCGTTCCACCGAAATGGGATGGTCCAAGAGCAACGAGTCTACTGAAAGCGGTGTGGTGAGATGTTGAACCCTTTACCTCATCACAGCTGGAAAGAGACTCAGGACAGCGATCCAGTGGTCAGCCGTATCAAGGAGTTGATAAGACAGGAAGGTTCCTCCTTGGAGAAAGATGCACCTATACCAGCAAAGCTCCTGTGGAACGAGAGAAGCCGGTTATTCATCTACCGTGAGAAGTTGTGCAGGAGATACGTCGACCCAAGGACCCATGAGATGGTTTGGCAGATAGTGGTCCCCAGAGCAGACATCCAAATGGTGCTGGAAGCGTACCACGATCAAGCAGGACACTTTGGCTGGAAAAAGCTGGAGACCCTGTTGAGGTGTCGGTTCTACTGGGTAGGGATGCGTAGCTCCATTGAGAAGTGGTGCCGGAATTGTGGACCCTGTGGACTCAGACGAAAAGACTATCATAGTCAGAAGGCACCCTTGCAGCCTATCCGAACGACTCGTCCCTTGGAGATCGTGGCATTGGATCACGTCAAGTTGTCCCCAAGCAGGTCAGGATACTCATATGCCCTGACCATGGTGGATCACTATTCCAAATTTCTGGTGGTCGCCCCTGTCAAAGATCTGACAGCAGAGACAGCAGCAAGAACCTTCCAAGCAAGTTTCTGCAGACCACACGGATATCCGGAGCAGGTGCTGAGTGATCGAGGTCCAGCCTTTGAAGCTGAACTGTTTAAGGAATTCTGTCACTTATATGGGTGTAAGAAGATCAGAACAACACCATACCACCCTCAGACCAATGGCCTTTGTGAAAAGATGAATCACATTGTCATTGACTTACTGAAATCTGTACCACTGGAAGAAAGAAATCGGTGGCCAGACTTGTTACCTGACCTGGTCGACTTGTACAACCACATACCAGTAAGTTCTACCAACTGCACTCCAGCCTACCTTATGAGAGCGAGACCAGGAAGACTGCCGATGGATTTGGAACTTGGTGTGGTAGAACCAGAGGCTGATAACAACGCTGAAGATTGGGACACAACTCGACAGGAACAGTACAAGAGAGTACAAGCCTGCGTAGAAGACAGTCTCAACAAAGTAAGGGAAAAGCAAGAGAAGAACTATAACAAAAATGCTCCCGCTACGCCTTTGATGCCTGGAGAAATGGTGCTCAAAAGGAAAAGAAGAATGCACAAGTTGGATGATCAGTGGGAACAGGAGCCATATGTCGTGCAAAATTCCAATTTTGATAACAGAAAGGTCTGTGCCATTAGTAAGGATGGAGGAAAAACGACGGCAACTGTGTCTAGAGATCATTTAAAGTTGTGTCCTGGCCCATTAAAGCTCCGTGAAGAAAACCCTGTTGTCCTTCAGAAAGAAAATGATGAAGCGGTCATACATACGGATTTGGGAGATTTACCTGCAGATTGGCCCAGACTGGGAGATGCTGTAATTATTCCTGTGCTGCAGTTTTATCAACCGCAAGAGGAGTCTCTACATCCAGTCATACCAATTGTGCCAGTTGAGCCACTTCCAGAAGGACCTATTCCGGCAGACCCTCAACCATTGGGATCCCAAGCAGCGGAACCGCAAGAAGCAGCACCACAAGAAGTGGAGTCCCCTGGTGAAGCAGTACCGCCTCGCCCAGTCGCTAGCATGCTTGCCAGGTCCCTAGAGAGGTGGAGTCGTATCTATAGTTTGCCGTTACGCAGAACAGACAGGCTAGAGACTACTATACCTGATGCTACCCCACGTAGGTCAGAACGTATCACTAAAGGGAAACTACCTATTCGCTATCAGGAGTAGTCCTAGTAAATTAGTTAGCCAGACCCAGACAGGGTTTATTGCAACAGAAAAATGTATAAAGTTTGAACACATATTAATGTGATTTCTATTTATATGTCTTGAAATATGTCTTTTCTCATGCATGGACTGCGTGGCTGTGGACTGTGCCAGCCCAAAAACTTTAATGTAAATAGTTTGCACCACTGTGCACTATCTTGGTTTTACACAAAACCATTGCTATCTACCTCTGAAGAAAAACCCGTATGGTGTGGCCTAGAGTGAGGTCTGCAGTCAGAAGTCCTGCAGCCCACCCAGGACCCACGTGGGAGGTTTTGGTGCGGGTCCTCCACAAGTATCTAGTATTTATGAGAATGTTTGATACTTTTGATACTTTTGTATTTTTTTTCTAATGTACATATTGTAACGTTCAAGAAGTCTTACCTCCCGGATGGGATGAGTTAAAATGTTGTTGTTATATGCAAAACAAAAATGTTTTTCTTTTTCTCTTTTACAGCCCGGGAGTGCTGTGTTTAACCAAGGGGGGATGTGTGGCCCAGCTATGTAAGGTACACAAAAATCCAGGAGAATGCACAGGAAGGTAACCGCAAAAGCTTGTTATCATTCACTTCACTCACACTTTCAGACACACCCACTAGGGGTATAAAAGGGAGTGACACGTGGCAGAGCTCATTCAAGTTTCCTGTCTGAGAAGAGCTCAGATCAGTCAGTTTCCTGTCTTAGGACAGTGCAGTTCAGTGCCAGTCCAGTCTGGACTTGGAGGGAGAGGAGAGAGGACTGAATCCTCGCAGAGCTAGCGTAGCTCACCTGACAAGGAAGTGGAGGCTAGTACGGGTGAAGTGAATCATCCTAGCCTAGTCAGAGCTACCCTTAATCAGTACCTCAACAAAAGCTGAAACAAGGAGGATACTGAGATCTGCTCAGCGAGCTCTGGAGAAAGCTGATATTCCCATCAATGCTACAAGTGCTTATGATAAGAGCAAGAGCAGGACGAGGGGCACAGTGGAGAAGATAGTTGCTAGTGCTTCAGGTACCAAATTATCTGCACTAATTCACCGGACACCGGGGTCCGAAGCGTTGCTAGTGTTTCAAGCATAGTAACAAGAAACACCGGAGGCCTAGCTGGACTTCAGGTCACAAGAGGCAGCCCAGTGTGTCGATACGTAACTGGAGTCAGGAGAACAGGAGTGTAGCGGGACGCTGCAGAAATAGACTTAGTTCTACCACAGAAAAGGCTCTACCACTATGTCGGCCGGGCGTTACAGCTATTGAGAAAGCTGGAGATTGCAGAGTTAACTTCGCTTTATGCAAGTTTGGACTCAAGTACATTTTGAAGTAAAGAAGGCCTCTAACCGGCTCAGCGGCTACCCGAGTGTGCATTCTCCACCCCGACCAGCTTCCCGGGATCTTCTTGAACATCTACCAGTAAAGGTGTAATGTATGTAGTACAGTTCATATAGCGTCTTGTGCTTGGGTGCGATGAAAATACATGAGACACAGGTTTGATATAGAAAGTCTTGTATTACTTCATACAAGTTGGCAAAAATAGTCACACAGTTTGCAGGCACAGAAGCAGGAGACACAGCAGGCCAGAGTAATCTAAGCTCAGCAATCACTCTCCACAACAGGTTCAGGATCTTCTTCTCTGTTACCGTAAGTCCATGCAAACGTGGGTCTTTCAAAGAGCAGGGTTCAGAGTCCACAAGTGCTTCAGAGTTCCTCAGTAGGAATAGCTGGAGTACAAGGTCCAAGGCTTTAGGAGTCAGGTCACAGGTTCACTGCAGGCTAGATTCTGAAGCACTGATTGCTCAGCTGTGGCTGCTTAAGAAGCAAAAGGAGAGAATCAGGGCGGGAACATGCAAGCTGGAAACTCCATTTTGACTGAGGGCAAGATAGCTGCAGCAAGACAGAAAGTAAAATGTCTGACGAACAAACTGAGTTTCAGGAACATGTACACAGAATCTTACATTACTCCCCCCTTAGGGACAACCTCCGGATGACCTCAGGCCAGGCTTGTGTGGGTACCTCTGATGAAACTGACGGAGCAAGCGAGGAGCATTAACGTTATTGACCGGTTCCCATGAGTTGTCCTCCACTGGGTAGCCCTGCCATTTAATCAGATATTGTAACTGATTTCTATACAACCTGGAATCTAAATCCTTTCCACCACAAATTCTTCCTGACCATCGACTAGCACTGGGTCAGGGCAAGGAGAAGAACGTCCAGGAAACGTATTGGGTGTCGCAGCCTTCAGTAGGGATACATGAAAGACAGGGTGGATTCTCATAGTTCTGGGCAGTTGAAGACGACAAGCAACGGCACTTATAATTTTACTGATTTTATAGGGTCCAATGTACTTATGTCCCAACTTAGACGATGGAATCCTTAACTTAAGATTTCTGGTTGACAGCCAGACCAAGTCTCCTACCTTGAAAGCTGGTGCAGGTTTACAAAATTTATCTGCTGCTTTCTTGTACCTTTCCTGAGCCAATTCCAGATTCTCCTTTAGAAGATCCATATTCTTCTGTAAAGACGTGATTCTTTCAGCCACTGCTGGTAAAGGCGTTTCTATGGGAAATCGTGGTAGAATGTTAGGATGATAACCTAGATTAGAGTAAAAAGGAGACTGCTTAGTGGAGGCACTTTGAGAGTTGTTATACGAGAACTCAGCTAATGGAAGTAGATCCACCCAATCATCCTGTAGGTGGCAGATAAAGCAGCGGAGATACTGCTCCAGGGTTTGATTGGTTCGTTCGGTCTGTCCATTAGTCTGGGGATGAAAAGCAGAAGAAAGGTTTACTTTAATGTCCAATGCTGCACAGAAATTTTGCCAAAACCTAGAAGTGAATTGCACCCCTCGATCCGAAATAACCTCATCCGGTACTCCATGTAAGCGAAACACATCTTTAATCATCAAATCTGATGTCTGTTTTGCAGTGGGTAAGCCGACACAAGGGATAAAATGAGCTGCCTTTGTTAGACGGTCAACCACCACTAGAATGGTGTTCTTCCCTTGAGAGGTTGGTAACTCCACAATGAAGTCCATAGAAATGGATCCCCACGGGCGGGACGGGGTGGGAAGAGGCTGTAACAGACCAGTTGGTGAGGAGCGAGGTGTTTTGCATCTTGCACAGACTTCACATGAAGTGACATAGTTTAAAACATCCTTCCTGCAAGTGGGCCACCAAAAGAAACGAGAAAGAAATTCCTGTGTCTTTAGAATTCCTCTATGCCCAGCTATCTTGGAATCGTGAATGAGTTGCAATACTCTCAATCTGACTGTTTCAGGAATATACAGGCGTTGTCCCTGAATCCACACACCATTCTTAAAGACAAGACTTACGTCCCTTGGGGGTTGTGCCAAAAAGGAATCCGCATGGTATGCTTCCTTGATGTCCTTAAGTAGGTCTTGATTATGAATTACTCCTAGGAATCTAGAGTCAGGAAGAATAGTCTTAGGAGGAGTAATTGGACAAGTCTCTGCTGAGTAAATCCTAGAGAGTGCATCAGCCTTTCCATTGCGCGATCCTGGTCTATAAGAAATGATAAAATTAAATTGGTTTAAGAAAAGATTCCAGCGAGCCTGGCGAGGAGTCAGGCACTTAGCCGACCTGATAAACTCAAGGTTACGATGGTCTGTCAGGACGACTATTTGCTGTGCAGCTCCCTGAAGAAGGTGTCTCCATTCTTTGAAGGCGGCAATAATGGCCAACAACTCTCTATTGCCCACATCGTAGTTCCTCTCAGCCGAAGACAACTGCTGGGAAAAGAAGGCACAGGGATGCAAGACATTCTTCTCACCTGTTCTCTGAGAGAGTATAGCTCCAACGGCACAGTCTGAAGCATCCACCTCTATTATGAAGGCAAGCTCGGGGTTGGGATGTACTAGGATAGGTGCAGTGGTAAATTTATCTTTTAGACGGGAAAATGCTTCCTGGGCTTGGGGAGTCCAGGAGAACCTAGACTCTTTCCGGGTAAGTTGGGTGATAGGTGACACTACCTCAGAGAAATTTCTAATGAAACGTCTATAGAAGTTGGCAAACCTGATGAAGCGCTGTACCTCCTTCACATTTCTAGGACTTGGCCAATCCTTGATGGCTTGGGTTTTGCTTCCATCCATACTAATTCCTTGTGTAGACAGTACATACCCCAGAAATTGAATTTCGGTCCTATGGAATTCACACTTTTCAAGTTTGATGTAAAGATGATTTTGTCTTAGACGTTCCAAGACCATTCTCACATGTCCATGATGTTCCTCTGTGGAGTTAGAAAAAATTAGAATATCATCCAAATAAATTACCACGAATGTATCTAGGAGATCCCTGAAGATGTCATTCACCAAGTGTTGGAAAGTGGCTGGGGCGGTACTCAGACCAAAAGGCATAACTAGATATTCAAAGTGTCCATAGCGTGACCTGAATGCAGTCTTCCATTCATCCCCAGGTCTAATACGGACTAAGTTATAGGCCCCACGAAGATCTAGTTTAGAGAAAATTTTGGCATGTCGCACTCTCTCCAATAACTCAGGGATTAAAGGCAATGGATAACGGTTTCTAATAGTAACCTTATTGAGTTCCCTATAGTCTACGCATGGTCTCAGAGATCCATCTTTCTTCTTTACAAAGAAGATGGGTGCACCTGCAGGAGATGAAGAGGGGCGTATGAAGCCCTTGGCTAGATTTTCGTCTATGTAATCCTTTAAAGCCTTTAGCTCGGGCCCCGCGAGGGGGTAGATCTTACCAAAAGGTATCTCTGCTCCAGGCAATAATTCAATTGGACAATCATATGGACGGTGAGGAGGAAGCTGGTCAGCATTCTTCTTGTCACATAAATCCACATAGTCCTGGTATACAGCTGGTAGTTCAGGGACTGACATGGTTCCTTTAGGAACAGAGCAAGCTGAAACTTTTGGACTCATCTGTTTCTCTGGAAAGTGTAATTCCTTGGTCTCCCAGTTAATGGTAGGATTCTGAGCCTGCAGCCATGGTAGCCCTAGAATAATGGGAAAGTGGGGAGAAGAGATAAGCATAAAGGACAGTTTCTCTTGATGATCTTTACCCATAAGAACCCTCAAAGGCTCTGTTTCCTGATCCACTGGTCCAGAGGTCAGCAGGGAGCCATCCACAGTTTCCATCTGTACTGGAGTAGCCTTCTTCACTGAACGTATCCCCTGTTTCAGAGCAAAGGAGACATCCATAAAATTTCCACTTGCCCCTGAGTCGATCATAGCAGAGCTAGACACCCAAGCTGAGTCAACCAGAGTTTGATGGAAAGAAAGCAATGAGAATTGTTTTTCTTACAACTCAGCTGGGACACCGCTGAGGAAACTTGAAAAATGGCAGCGTTTACACAGTCAACGTCCTCAGAGGTAACGGAGTTTAAGTCCGAGAAATCAAGATCTGTTGCTGCAGATCTCTCTGGAGCCTGAGGCTCGGACCTGACAGATCCCCTCTCGCAACACTCACAATGAATGAGTGCTGCAGTAGTCTTACGAGAACGGCTGGGGCAGTTTATAATGAAGTGCCCTGACTTACCACAATAGAAACATAGATTCTCCTTAAAACGATGTTCCTTGCGTGCATCACTAACCCATCGTTGTAAAGAGTCTACCTGCATGGGTTCAGGTTCAGGTTCCCGTGTAATCCTACTCAAAGGTTCCTTAGCTGGAGAGGAAGGTAGGAAAAGGTTAGTGCGATTGCTTTCGAACCATCTCTCTTGCCTGCGTTCAGTCAGACGAGTATCAATACGGATGCAGTAGTTAATAAAGTCACCTAACGCAGTGGGAGGGTCGGCACGAGCAAGTTCATCCTTAATCAGTGGAGATAACCCCTTTCGAAAAATAGATTTTTTGGCGGAACTGTCCCAGGTGGTATAGAATCATAGAATCATAGAATGGTAGAGTTGGAAGGGACCTCCTGGGTCATCTGGTCCAACCCCCTGCTCAAAGCAGGATTCTCTAAATCATCCCAGACAGATGTCTATCCAGCCTCTGTTTGAAGACTTCCATTGAAGGAGAACTCACCACCTCTTGTGGCAGCCTGTTCCACTCATTGATCACCCTAACTGTCAAAAAGTTTTTTCTAATATCTAATCTGTGTCTCCTCCCATTCAGTTTCATCCCATTGCTTCTAGTCTTTCCTTGCGCAAATGAGAATAAAGATGATCCTTCTACAATGTGACAGCCCTTGAGATATTTGTAGACAGCTATTAAGTCTCCTCTCAGTCTTCTTTTTTGCAAGCTAAACATTCCCAATTCCTGCAACCGTTCCTCATAGGACATGGTTTGCAGACCGGTCACCATTCTGGTGGCTCTTCTCTGAACTTGCTCCAGTTTGTTGATGTCTTTTTTAAAATGTGGTGCCCAAAACTGGACACAGTATTCCAGATGAGGTCTGACCAAAGAGGAGTAGAGGGCAATAATGACCTCACGTGATCTAGACTGTATGCTTCTGTTGATACATCCTAGAATTGCATTTGCCTTTTTTGCTGCTGCATCACACTGTTGACTCATGTTAAGTCTGTGATCAATTAGTATACCCAAGTCTTTTTCACATGTGCTGTTACTTAGCCCTATTCCTCCCATTTTGTATATGCTTTTTTCATTTTTATTGCCCAGATGTAGTACTTTGCATTTTTCCCTGTTAAAATCCATTCTGTTAGTTGCTGCCCACTGCTCCAGTTTATGTATATCTTTTTGAATCCTCTCTTTCTCTTCTCTAGTATTAGCTACCCCTCCTAGCTTTGTGTCATCAGCAAATTTGATCAGTTTACCCTCAATTCCTTCATCTAAATCATTGATAAAGATGTTGAACAATACAGGGCCCAAAACAGAGCCTTGTGGTACCCCACTTGAGACATTCTTCCAACTGGATGTGCAGCCATTTACAACCACTCTTTGGGTCCGATCACTAAGCCAGTTATGAATCCACCTAACAGTTGCCTTGTCCATTCCATACTTAGTCATTTTTTCAATAAGGATTGTGTGAGATACTTTGTCAAATGCTTTGCTGAAGTCAAGATATACTATATCTACAGCATTTCCCTGATCCACCCAGTCAGTGATTCTGTCATAGAAGGAAATTAAGTTAGTCTGACATGACTTATTAGTTACAAACCCATGCTGACTCTGTTTAATCACTTCATTCTTATCCAGGTACTTGCATACATGTTCTTTAATAATTTGTTCAAAGATCTTTCCTGGTATAGAAGTCAGACTCACCGGCCTGTAGTTCCCTGGGTCCACCTTCTTCCCCTTTTTGAAGATAGGAACAACATTTGCTCTTCTCCAGTCTTCTGGGACTTCTCCTGTTCTCCAAGAATTTTCAAAGATTATGGACAGTGGTTCAATAATTTCTTCTGCTATCTCCTTCAGTACCCTGGGGTGTAATTCATCTGGACCTGGAGACTTGAATTCATTTAGGTTAGCTAAGTGTTTCCTCACTGTCTTTCTGTTTATAGATATCCTGGATTCTTCTATTCCTTTAATAGGACAGTGAAGATCAGTTGATGTTACATTTCCTTTCTGAGAGAAAACAGATGCAAAATAGGAATTTAAAAGTTCAGCCTTCTCAACATCCTGACTTACCATTTCATCATTTTCATCCTGTAAAAATCCTATAGCATCTTTGACTTTTCTTTTACTTTTGACGTATCCCCAAAATCCTTTTTTGTTGCTTTTGACGTCACTTGCAAGCCTTAATTCATTGTCAGCTTTAGATAATCTGATTTGTGCCCTGCAGGTTCTGCAGACGGCATTATATTCTTCTTTAGATATGCCTCCCTCTTTCCATTTGATAAACATTTCTTTCTTCCTTTTTAGCATGTGTTTAAGTTCTATGTTCATCCATCCTGGTTTCCTTAAATGCTTCCCATTCTTCCCTCTTTTCGGAATTGTTAACGATTGTGCTTTGAGAATCTCATTTTTCAAGATTTTCCATCCTTCCTGGACATTTTTGTCCTTAAGGATATCCAGCCATTGGATCCCTCCAATTCTCTTTCTGAGTTCCTTAAAATCTGCCTTTCTGAAATCTAACCTTGACGTCTGAGTCTTCACAGGTCTTCCTCCTCTTGTTATCCAAAATTCTAAAATAGCATGGTCACTACCTCCTAGGGTCCCAGCCACTCTTACCTCCTCCACCCTTTCCTCCCTGTTTATGAGGATTAGATCCAAGGTAGCAGATCCCCTTGTTTTCTCCATTACCTTTTGGAAGATAAAGTTGTCAGCAAGAGAGGATAAGAATTTCCTGGACCTGTTAGTTTTGCCTGAGAGAGATTCCCAACAAATGTCTGGATAGTTGAAATCTCCCATGACCACTATGTCATATTTTTTGGAGAACTTGGCCATTTGATGCATAAAGAGTTCATCCATATCTTCAGCTTGCACAGGCGGCCTGTAGTAAATGCCTACAATGGTGTCCTTTCCATTGTTCTGTCCTTGTATTCTTACCCAAACAGTTTCCACAGAACTCCCAGTCTCTGAAGTGTCAATCTCTGTGCAGATATACGCTTTTCTAACATACAATGCAACACCTCCTCCTCGTTTATCAAGTCTGTTTCTTGCAAATAAGTTGTAACCTTCTAGCCTTGTATTCCAATCATGTGTATCGTCCCACCAAGTCTCAGTGATTCCAATGACATCATATCTCTTCTCCTGCGTTAGTAGCTCCAGTTCTCCTTGTTTGTTGCCCATGCTTTGTGCATTCGTATAGAAACACTTTAGTTTGTGATTGGTTTCTCTTTCTTCAATATTTTTATTATGTAGATTTTTTTGTCTTTGTTCTTCCCCTTCACTTCTAATAGCAGAGTTCTCAATAGCATTTGTCAGGTGTATGGCTTTTGCTGGCGTTTTGCTTCCCTTCCCACATTGTTCTAGTTTAAAGCTCTCCTGATGAGTGTAGCAAGGCGACTTCCAAATACATGTTTTCCAGTCTTCGTAAGGTGCACCCCATCTCTAGCAAGTAGTCCATCGTAAAGGTAATTCACTCCGTGATCCAGAAATCCAAATCCTTGCTGACGGCACCATCGACGTAGCCAGTTGTTCACCTGCAGAATCTTCTTCCACCTCCTTGTTCCATGGCCATCCACTGGGAGGATGGAAGAGAAGACCACCTGCGCTCCCAGTTCTTTCACTTTCTTACCTAAGTTTTCAAAGTCACTGCAGATGGTTTCTAGCGGTGTCATTTGTCCCCACATGTATTAGCAGGAATGGGTAGTCATCTTTAGGTCTGAAGAGTCCTGATATCCTGTCAGACACATCTTTAATTTTTGCACCTGGAAGACAGCACATTTCTCTTGAGGTTATATCCGGTCTGCAGATAGCGGCCTCTGTTCCTCTCAACAGGGAATCGCCCATGACAACAACTCTCCGTTTCTTCTTCACAACAGTTTTCTTTCTCCATTCAGGAGGACTCTGAGGGCGTACAAGGTTGTTTGTGGGCAAAGTCTTATCCTGATGTATTTCTTCATCGTTCTCCTGTGTAAGAGTCTGGTATTGGTTCCTGAGCAGAATTGGTGCTGACTGCCTCCTGATCCTCCTGCTTCTCTGGGTCACATGCTTCCATTCCTCTGTTTCTTCAGGTACACCTCGAATTTCTTCTCTTTCTGTACCATGAAGAGATAATTCTGCTCTGTCTAAGAACTCTTCACCTTCCTTAATGGTCTTCAATGTAGATAATCTCTCTTCCAGATTTTGCAACTTTTCCTCCAACAGGGACACAAGCTTGCATTTCTGGCATGTGAAGTTTGGCTTTTCCACTGGTAAGTCTATGAACATGTAGCAAGAAATGCAGCTCACCACATGGCTCCTGGCCTCTTCCATGTTCTTATTGTTCAAGAGATAATCAAGTGGTGAAATATAAGTCAAAACTTAAAAAAAAATTATCTCCTCGGGACTCCTCCCCTGGTTTACTGATGTCCTCCTTTCAGCTGCAACAGTCAAAATCCAGTGTTCCTTGAGCTCGCGGAGACTCTTCACTTATCCCAGAAGGCACTGGGAATATGCAAATTATCTCCTCGGGACTCCTCCCCTGGTTTACTGATGTCCTCCTTTCAGCTGCAACAGCCCAAATCCAGTGTTCCTTGAGCTCGCGGAGACTCTTCACTTATCCCAGAAGGCACTGGGAATATGCAAATTATCTCCTCGGGACTCCTCCCTGGTTTACTGATGTCCTCCTTTCAGCTGCAACAGTCAAAATCCAGTGTTCCTTGAGCTCGCGGAGACTCTTCACTTATCCAGAAGGCACTGGGAATATGCAAATTATCTCCTCGGGACTCCTCCCCTGGTTTACTGATGTCTTCCTTTCAGCTGCAACAGTCAAAATCCAGTGTTCCTTGAGCTCGCGGAGACTCTTCACTTATCCCAGAAGGCACTGGGAATATGCAAATTATCTCCTCGGGACTCCTCCCCTGGTTTACTGATGTCCTCCTTTCAGCTGCAACAGTCAAAATCCAGTGTTCCTTGAGCTCGCGGAGACTCTTCACTTATCCCAGAAGGCACTGGGAATATGCAAATTATCTCCTCGGGACTCCTCCCCTGGTTTACTGATGTCCTCCTTTCAGCTGCAACAGTCAAAATCCAGTGTTCCTTGAGCTCGCGGAGACTCTTCACTTATCCCAGAAGGCACTGGGAATATGCAAATTATCTCCTCGGGACTCCTCCCCTGGTTTACTGATGTCCTCCTTTCAGCTGCAACAGTCAAAATCCAGTGTTCCTTGAGCTCGCGGAGACTCTTCACTTATCCCAGAAGGCACTGGGAATATGCAAATTATCTCCTCGGGACTCCTCCCCTGGTTTACTGATGTCCTCCTTTCAGCTGCAACAGTCAAAATCCAGTGTTCCTTGAGCTCGCGGAGACTCTTCACTTATCCCAGAAGGCACTGGGAATATGCAAATTATCTCCTCGGGACTCCTCCCCTGGTTTACTGATGTCCTCCTTTCAGCTGCAACAGTCAAAATCCAGTGTTCCTTGAGCTCGCGGAGACTCTTCACTTATCCCAGAAGGCACTGGGAATATGCAAATTATCTCCTCGGGACTCCTCCCCTGGTTTACTGATGTCCTCCTTTCAGCTGCAACAGTCAAAATCCAGTGTTCCTTGAGCTCGCGGAGACTCTTCACTTATCCCAGAAGGCACTGGGAATATGCAAATTATCTCCTCGGGACTCCTCCCCTGGTTTACTGATGTCCTCCTTTCAGCTGCAACAGCCAAAATCCAGTGTTCCTTGAGCTCGCGGAGACTCTTCACTTATCCCAGAAGGCACTGGGAATATGCAAATTATCTCCTCGGGACTCCTCCCCTGGTTTACTGATGTCCTCCTTTCAGCTGCAACAGTCAAAATCCAGTGTTCCTTGAGCTCGCGGAGACTCTTCACTTATCCCAGAAGGCACTGGGAATATGCAAATTATCTCCTCGGGACTCCTCCCCTGGTTTACTGATGTCCTCCTTTCAGCTGCAACAGCCAAATCCAGTGTTCCTTGAGCTCGCGGAGACTCTTCACTTATCCCAGAAGGCACTGGGAATATGCAAATTATCTCCTCGGGACTCCTCCCCTGGTTTACTGATGTCCTCCTTTCAGCTGCAACAGTCAAAATCCAGTGTTCCTTGAGCTCGCGGAGACTCTTCACTTATCCCAGAAGGCACTGGGAATATGCAAATTATCTCCTCGGGACTCCTCCCCTGGTTTACTGATGTCCTCCTTTCAGCTGCAACAGCCAAAATCCAGTGTTCCTTGAGCTCGCGGAGACTCTTCACTTATCCCAGAAGGCACTGGGAATATGCATATTATCTCCTCGGGACTCCTCCCTGGTTTACTGATGTCCTCCTTTCAGCTGCAACAGCCAAAATCCAGTGTTCCTTGAGCTCGCGGAGACTCTTCACTTATCCCAGAAGGCACTGGGAATATGCAAATTATCTCCTCGGGACTCCTCCCCTGGTTTACTGATGTCCTCCTTTCAGCTGCAACAGTCAAAATCCAGTGTTCCTTGAGCTCGCGGAGACTCTTCACTTATCCCAGAAGGCACTGGGAATATGCAAATTATCTCCTCGGGACTCCTCCCCTGGTTTACTGATGTCCTCCTTTCAGCTGCAACAGCCAAAATCCAGTGTTCCTTGAGCTCGCGGAGACTCTTCACTTATCCCAGAAGGCACTGGGAATATGCAAATTATCTCCTCGGGACTCCTCCCCTGGTTTACTGATGTCCTCCTTTCAGCTGCAACAGTCAAAATCCAGTGTTCCTTGAGCTCGCGGAGACTCTTCACTTATCCCAGAAGGCACTGGGAATATGCAAATTATCTCCTCGGGACTCCTCCCCTGGTTTACTGATGTCCTCCTTTCAGCTGCAACAGCCAAAATCCAGTGTTCCTTGAGCTCGCGGAGACTCTTCACTTATCCCAGAAGGCACTGGGAATATGCAAATTATCTCCTCGGGACTCCTCCCCTGGTTTACTGATGTCCTCCTTTCAGCTGCAACAGCCAAAATCCAGTGTTCCTTGAGCTCGCGGAGACTCTTCACTTATCCCAGAAGGCACTGGGAATATGCAAATTATCTCCTCGGGACTCCTCCCCTGGTTTACTGATGTCCTCCTTTCAGCTGCAACAGCCAAAATCCAGTGTTCCTTGAGCTCGCGGAGACTCTTCACTTATCCCAGAAGGCACTGGGAATATGCAAATTATCTCCTCGGGACTCCTCCCCTGGTTTACTGATGTCCTCCTTTCAGCTGCAACAGCCAAAATCCAGTGTTCCTTGAGCTCGCGGAGACTCTTCACTTATCCCAGAAGGCACTGGGAATATGCAAATTATCTCCTCGGGACTCCTCCCTGGTTTACTGATGTCCTCCTTTCAGCTGCAACAGCCAAAATCCAGTGTTCCTTGAGCTCGCGGAGACTCTTCACTTATCCCAGAAGGCACTGGGAATATGCAAATTATCTCCTCGGGACTCCTCCCCTGGTTTACTGATGTCCTCCTTTCAGCTGCAACAGCCAAAATCCAGTGTTCCTTGAGCTCGCGGAGACTCTTCACTTATCCCAGAAGGCACTGGGAATATGCAAATTATCTCCTCGGGACTCCTCCCCTGGTTTACTGATGTCCTCCTTTCAGCTGCAACAGCCAAAATCCAGTGTTCCTTGAGCTCGCGGAGACTCTTCACTTATCCCAGAAGGCACTGGGAATATGCAAATTATCTCCTCGGGACTCCTCCCCTAGTTTACTGATGTCCTCCTTTCAGCTGCAACAGCCAAATCCAGTGTTCCTTGAGCTCGCGGAGACTCTTCACTTATCCCAGAAGGCACTGGGAATATGCAAATTATCTCCTCGGGACTCCTCCCCTGGTTTACTGATGTCCTCCTTTCAGCTGCAACAGCCAAAATCCAGTGTTCCTTGAGCTCGCGGAGACTCTTCACTTATCCCAGAAGGCACTGGGAATATGCAAATTATCTCCTCGGGACTCCTCCCCTGGTTTACTGATGTCCTCCTTTCAGCTGCAACAGCCAAAATCCAGTGTTCCTTGAGCTCGCGGAGACTCTTCACTTATCCCAGAAGGCACTGGGAATATGCAAATTATCTCCTCGGGACTCCTCCCCTGGTTTCAGTGTACGAGGTGTACGGAGCGGAGCCGCGTGTGTACGAGGTGTACGGAGCGGAGCCGCGTGTGTACGAGGTGTACGGAGCGGAGCCGCGTGTGTACGAGGTGTACGGAGCGGAGCTGCGTGTGTACGAGGTGTACGGAGCGGAGCCGCGTGTGTACGAGGTGTACGGAGCGGAGCCGCGTGAGTACGAGGTGTACGGAGCGGAGCCGGGTGTGTACGAGGTGTACGGAGCGGAGCCGCGTGTGTACGAGGTGTACGGAGCGGAGCCGCGTGTGTACGAGGTGTACGGAGCGGAGCCGCGTGTGTACGAGGTGTACGGAGCGGAGCCGCGTGTGTACGAGGTGTACGGAGCAGAGCCGCGTGTGTACGAGGTGTATGCTGCAAAGCCGCATGTGTACAAGGTTTACGGAGTGGAGTCATATGTGTACAAGGTGTACGGAGTGGAGCCTTGTGTATACTGAGTGGAGCCTTGTGTGTGCGAAGTGGACGGAGCTGAGCCGTGTGTATACGAGGCATACAAAGCGGAACCGTGTGTGTATGAGGTGTGCAGAGCCGTGCGTGTACAAGGTGTATGGTGGGGAGCATTCATACCTCCCAACCGTCCTGAATTCAGCGGGACACTCCCGATTTTGAGAGTCTGCCCCGCTGTCCCGGCCGGGAGCTTTTCCTGTGGACACAGGAGTACATGCCGGAGCCCCAAGGAGCACTTTAAAATTCGCACGTGATGTTCCACCAGAAGTGACGTGCTGGAAGATGACCGGAAATGAGGTAATTTCGGGAGGAGATTGTGACGGAACCATGGAGGCACTTCAGGGAATGCTTCAGATCCATCACCGTGTCCTCGCCTTGGAATCGGGGATGTCGGCCATGTGAGCGGATCATGATATGTCCTGCACCGGGAGGCTCAGGTGGGCACTACAATGGGAGCCGGGCTGCTATAGTATCTTTACAGAATCTTTATTTCTTTCTCTCTCTGTTTCTTTCTCTCTCTCAGTTCTTTCTTTCTCTCTGTTCTTTCTTTCCATCTCTCTTTCTCTCTGTTCTTTTTCTTTCTCTCTGTTCTTTCTTTCCCCTCTTTCTTTTTCTTTCTCTCTCTCTGTTCTTTCTTTCTTTCCCCTTTCTTTTTCTCTTTCTTTCTCTCTTTTTTCTCTCCCCTTTTTCTTTCTCTTTCTCTCTGTTCTTTCTTTCCCCTCTTTCTTTCTCTCTCTCCTTTCTCTGTTTTCTTTTTTCTCTCTCTGTTCTTTTCTTTTACTCAGTACCAGTCAGTGTGATCACCAGTGCTAAATGGGTGTGGTTGGGGCATGGACATGGGTGTGACTAGTTGGGAAATGGGTGTGGTCGGGGCGTGGCCTAAAATATGCCTCTTTCCCATCTTCAAAAGTTGGGAGGTATGATGTGAGGTAATACACAGGTGATGATTACCTACTTAGTACAGCAAACGTATTGATAAACACAGGACTGTAGCACATAGACAGCGCTTACCAACTGTGCCTGGAGCTGGCTGTTTAAGGAGCATGAAGCATGGAGGAACAATGGCTGCTGTTCCCTTCACAGTGTCATAATAAGACCACAATGCAACAGGAACTTCCCATAATACAGTGCAAACTAAACTATGTATACATTAAACCGCCAGCAGATGGTGCTGTTACCTTACAATGTAAGATATAGGAAGGATTAATATACACAGAAAGATACAATGTAATAACGGAGACATAAAAAATATAACTAAACTTTAGACAGCAATTATATTTCTGGACAGAACAAGTATAATAGCCTACACATATCCCCCAGCAGTATCATGGCCCCCATACAGCCCTCTAGGTAGTAAAAAGGCCTCCACATAGCCCTCCAAACAGTCTAATGGCTGCTGCACAGCTCTCAAAATAATATAATAGCCTCCACATAGCCCCCAAAACAGTACAATGGCCCCCATACAGCTCTCCAAACACTATAATGACCCCCACATAACTTCCAAACAGTATAATGGTCCCCACATAGCTCTCCAAATAGTATAATAACCTCCACATGGCCCTTCAAACAGTATAATGAGGCCACCACATAGCCTTCCAGACAGTATACGGCTCTCCAAAAAGTGAAATGTCCCCCCCAGAGCTCTCCAAACAGAATAATGGGCCCCACATAGCCCTCCAAAAAATATAATAGTCTCTATACAGTCCTCTAAACAGTATGATGACTCTCACTTAGCTCTCCAACAGTATACTGTTGAACGTATAGCCCTCCAAATAGTAAAATGGCCCCCACATTGTCCTGCAAACAATATAAAGGCCCCCTTATTGCCCTCCAAATAGTAAAGTGGCCCCAAAATAGTCCTCCAATCTGTATAATGGCCCTCACTTAACCCTCCAAATAGTATAATGGCCCCCACATAACCCTCCAAAACGTATCATGGCCATGACATACTCCTACAAACAATATAACAGAATGCACATAGCCCTCCCAAAGAGTGTAATGGTCCCCACATAGCTCTCCAAATAGTATTACGGCCCCACATAACCTTCTAAATAGTATAATGGTTCTCACACAGCCATCCAATCAGTATAATCGCCTTACATAGCCCTCCAAATAGTATAATGGCTCCCACATATCCCTCCAAACAGAAAAATGAACCCTACTTAGTCCTACAAGCAGTTTAGTGTCCCCCACAAAACCCTTAAAATTATATAATGGCCCCTCATAGTCCTCCAAACAGTATAATGCCCCCCACCCCACTACTCCATATAGCACTCAAAACAATATAAGGACCCTCATGCGAAGAGATGGCCATTTAATAGAGACCAAAGGACGAATGGACGTAGAGTGGAGTCCACGGCGCTGGGGGATGAAGACTTTTCAGCACGGAGCACCGGTTACATCGATGTTGCTGTATTTTATTAGTGATTTTCTCGCTCTTCAGTTCATCCTCAGGAATCGATGTTCCATTCAGTGACAGTAATCAGAGGAGGACGAGCAGGCGGGATCTTATGTATACATAAGGCCAGACAGGATTGGTAAGGGTAAATGTAAATCAGTCATCCTATCAATCCATTGTTCTCCCAGCCTAGGCCCATTGTGTGGATGGAGATAGTAGACCCCGGGGAGCCGTCACCACAGGAGACTCACATACAGTCCCAGGTGATGGAATATACTTCATTCTGTGAGCTAAAGGAAAATGTTTAAGAGGGAGGGAGAAAAAGATGCCACAAGTTTAGTCAAGCAGTTGCTGGAGTGACGTCGAAGAGAGAGGATCGAGGATGACGTCCTGGAGGACACGTATGGATGGACTATGGAGTTTGGAGATCGGTTGCCGGTTGGGCTGAACACACGTGCTACTGTTGAGGGATTTGTCCTCTGGATTTCAGGAGTTGTCTTAACTGGAACTGTTGCTGCTGGATACTTGAGTTTTAATTGTGTTACTTGTCATTTGAAGTAGCCTGGACTGTGACTACAGACTATCATGGGTGGGAGATCCGAAATCTGTGGGCCAACTGAAACTTGGGATACAACGAGTATCTCCTGGTACGGGGGGCAGTGGGACTATCGGCCCCGGAGAGGGGATCTTGTGTGCTGAGGACATTGTATTTTGGCCATTTACCAGGATTTGTTGTAAAAACATGGATGTAAGGAAAAAAAATAGTTGCATTGTTAACCTGCATAGGTGATTATTATAACCCACAACCTCAGATCTTCACAACCCACACAGCCCTATAAATAGTATAATGGTCCCTTTATAGCTCTGCAAATAGTTTAATGGCCCCCACACAACCCTATAAACATAATGTCACAACTCTGTTGTTGGGTGTCCGAGGACCTGTGGTTCCTTCCCTGTCCCTAACATTAGGGGTGCCCTAGCTTGCCCTTTTCCCCATTTTACTGATAGTGAAGATGCTGGGGCCACGTACCTTGCCTTAGCTCCTGAATTCACCCTCATTCTCTACCTTTCCCCACCCATTGAAGAGGCAAGTAGTAGTGCTGTATATCGTAGTACACCAACCAGACTAACAAGGTAATACAAACGGGTAACAAAAAATTCCAATTATACAAATATACTCACACATATAACAAAGGAATGCACAGGGGAGTGGAGGATGGGGTGAAACCAAAGTAGGAGAAGAAATGGAATTATCCCACACTCTAAACCTAGCAACAGTCACAGATAAACCCACCAAACGCCTTCAATAACCACCAACAACCACCTCCAGCCATGCAGCATAAGCTAACTCTGACAATGAGTGCTAGCCAGGACCCAGATTATATAGGAGATGGGAGTGTCTAACAGTGAACAGCTGAGTGCCTTAATGCAGGAAAGCTTCCAGATGCTCTCAACTGAGCAGAGTAACCCCTGCACTGCTAAAAGAAACTTGCACCTTTTAATATGAAGGTGTAGTGCTTCTAATCAGTGCAGGAATAGGAGAAATCTGACGCTGCTGTCTTTTGGCTCCTCTCTGTCACGATAAACCCATGACAGTACCCTCCCTTCTAAGAGGACCTTCTGGAAACCTCAGAACCTGGTTTTTCAGGGTGAGCCACGTGAAAAGACTGGATTAGCCTGGCGGCATGGACGTCAAATGCTGGTACCCACATCCCTCTTTTGGACCATATTCCTTCCAGTGTATCAGATACTGAAGCTACAGATGAACTAAGCAAGAATAAATGATCTTGGCTATCTGAAATTCCAAATTTCCATTGACAATGACTGGAGATGGCCATAGCGGTGATGATACAGAGGATGCAATGCTATTTTTTGAGAAGAGATTGATTAAATACATTATGCATCCTAAAAGTGGGTGGCAAAGCAAGGTGGAATTCTACGGGATTGGTGACGGCCACAATCTTATAAGGACCGATGAACCTGGGACCCAGTTTCCAAGAGGGAATCTTTAACTTCATCAGCCACACTTTTATATTTTGACCCCATCTTCCTCAAATTATCAATAACCCTTTGCCACTCAGA
>JARQOD010006869.1:0-41114 GCA_033576555.1 Oophaga sylvatica | reverse complement strand
GGTCGAACACGGACAGCTGGGCCCAGGAAGTGGTCCATGGGTTTTCCCCCTCCCCCCCAAAGGTCTCTGCCACTTTTTATGCGGGCACTTCTCGCCACCCAAAAAGGGGGCCCCCTGGGAGGAATGTCTTGCCCGAGTTCATGCTTGAGCGAGGCCTTTCATGGCAATATCAAGTCGCGGGCAGGCACAGTTGGAAGCGGTTTTTCACTGATAGAAAGGGTTTACACACATGGATCACCGCTTCAACATGTCAAACAGCGTCTTGATCGCCTGGAGGCCGACCTCAACGGGACCAGCGCACCATTTTTTCAGTAAAATTTGAACGGGGCATGGCGGAACACCTTGTCCTGAGCAACAGCTGAGTGTGTTGCAGGCCTGCAACACTGCTTACTTGCGGGCTATGCAGCAGAATCGGTACGGGCAGCAGTAAGTGGTTGCATATCCAACTGTGCCAACCACTGACTCGACACATATCCCTACCGACTTCTGCTGCATACCACTGCACGGCCACCGCTTTCCCGAGTCACCACTACACCACCAAAGTCCGAGTACTGTTGGACACTCCACCGTCCCCACCACCATGGCAACGCTGCTCCTGTCTGGACACCACCACCACAGACACGTTCACAGTCTTGGACTCACGCCACCGCAGTACCTGCTTGGGCCACCGCACCCACTTCTCCTTCTAGGAGTACCGCCACAGTCAGCAACAATTTATGGCCCCCCGCACCCCTTTTTCCTTCTAGGAGTACCGCCACCAGTCTGCAACAATTTCGGTCCACCGCACCCACTGATCCTAGGAGTACCGCCACCAGTCAGCAACAATTTATGCCCCACCGCACCAACTTCTCCTTCCAGAGTACCGCCACCATCAGCAACAATCTATTTCAACCGCACCCACTTCTCCTTCTGGAATACCGCCACCATCAGCAGCAATTTAGGAGCACAGCTCCCAGTTCTCCTCCTTGGAACACCGCCACAAACTTGTGCTACTCAGAGCACTGCCAACACTTCTACCGCCACTGCCACCACCGAGCATGAGACGGGTGACCCACATTCACTCTTTTATGTGTCAAGGCCACGGTCAACCAGCTCAAGGCGGACACAGAGAAGTCGGTCCATGCAGGGTACTCCTGCCCCCAAGAAGAAAAAAAGCAAAACTTTGTTGGTCCATCCACCCACTCCTCCTAATGTGTCTCAAACTGCCTCTACTTCGATGTCTGATCTTCCTTCACCCACTACTTTTGTTGCCCCTTCCCCTCGAACCCCTTCATCGCTTTCCAGACGCTCTTCATCTCTGCACACCCCAAAGTATCCAAATCTCCACCAAAACGTCAGTCGCAATACATTTTTTTTTTTTTTTAGCTGTACTAATCACATTTCTCTACAACTACTGGGGCAGTCACAATACGATGGTCATGTTGTACACATTGTAATAATCTGATATTTCTACAACTTCTGGGGCAGTCACAATACGATGGTCATGTTGTACACATTGTAATAATCTGATTTTTCTACAACTTCTGGAGCAGTCACAATACGATGGTCATGTTGTACACATTGTAATAATCTGATTTTTCTACAACTTCTGGGGCAGTCACAATACGATGGTCATGTTGTACACATTGTAATAATCTGATTTTTCTACAACTTCTGGGGCAGTCACAATACGATGGTCATGTTGTACACATATTGTACTAATCTGATTTTTCTATAACTTCTGGGGCAGTCACAATACGATGGTCATGTTGTACACATATTGTACTAATCTGATTTTTCTATAACTTCTGGGGCAGTGACAATACCATGGTCATGTTGTACACATACTGTACTAATCTGATTTTTCTATAACTTCTGGGGCAGTCACAATACGATGGTCATGTTGTACACATATTGTACTAATCTGATTTTTCTACAACTTCTGGGGCAGTGACAATACCATGGTCATGTTGTACACATATTGTACTAATCTGATTTTTCTACAACTTCTGGGGCAGTCACAATACGATGGTTATGTTGTACACATATTGTACTAATCTGATTTTTCTATAACTTCTGGGGCAGTGACAATACTATGGTCATGTTGTACACATATTGTACTAATCTGATTTTTCTATAACTTCTGGGGCAGTCACAATACCATGGTCATGTTGTACACATATTGTACTAATCTGATTTTTCTATAACTTCTGGGGCAGTCACAATACGATGGTCATGTTGACGTTGTACACATATTGTACTAATCTGATTTTTCTATAACTTCTGGGGCAGTGATAATACGATGGTCATGTTGTACACATATTGTACTAATCTGATTTTTCTATAACTTCTGGGGCAGTGACAATTAAACTGGTAATGTTGTACACATATTGTACTAATCTGAATTTTCGACAACTTCTGGGGCACTCACAATCCAGTGGTCATGTTGTACACAATAAATGTACTAATCTGATCTATCCAAAACGTTTGTGTCAATAAAAATATTGTTTTCTTTTTGTGCTAAATAAATGTAATAATGTGATCTATACAAATTTCATCCAAAACGTCAGTGCCAATTAAAATGTGGTTTTCCTGTTGTACAAAATAAATGTGCCAATCTTATTTTAGTAATTTTGTTTTGCTTTGTGTTAATTTCACCGCCTACACACTGCGCCGTACACTTTGCGTTTTTGACTACACATAACTTTAGGAATGGCACATGTTTGTGTATTTCCTGGAGATATGTTTACTCCAAAACACAAATATATGACTTGTATTTTCACCACCAGTCTGTCTGTCTGCTAATATTGCACAGACTGAATAGAGGATGGTGTTGAGTGCAAGGCATATCTATTTAACCTTGCCAGATATCATAAAAAGTGAAATGAGTCTGGTGTGTTTTTGACATTATTTCACTTTATGATAAAAGGCCATGTATTCTAGATCTAGCTTGTAATTGAGCACATCCTCTATTCAGTGTGTGTTTAACCCCTTCACCCCCAAGGGTGGTTTGCACGTTAATGACCGGGACAATTTTTACAATTCTGACCACTGTCTCTTTATGAGGTTATAACTCCGGAACGCTTCAACGGATCTTCGCGATTCTGAGATTGTTTTCTCGTGACATATTGTACTTCATGTTAGTGGTAAAATTTCTTCCATATAACTTGCGTTTATTTTTGAAAAATACGCAAATATGGCGAAAATTTTGAAAATTTAGCAATTTTCAAACTTTGAATTTTTATTCCCTTAAAACAGAGAAATATGTAACACAAAATAGTTAAGAAATAACATTTCCCACATGTCTACTTTACATCAGCACAATTTTGGAATCAAAATTTTTTTTTGTTAGGAAGTTATAAGGGTTAAAAGTTGACCAGCGATTTCTCATTTTTACAACAAAATTTACAAAGCCATTTTTTTTAGGGACCACCTCACATTTGAAGTCACTTTGAGGGGTCTACATGACAGAAAATACCCAAAAGTGACACCATTCTAAAAACTGCACCCCTCAAGGTACTCAAAACCACATTCAAGAAGTTTATTAACCCTTCAGGTGCTTCACAGGAACTAAAGCAACGTGGAAGGAAAAAATGAATATTTAACTTTTAGCCACAAAAATGATCTTTTACAAACTTTTTTTTTATTTTCACAAGGGTAAAAGGAGAAAATGGACAGATAAGGTTGTTATGCAATTTCTCCTGAGTACGCCAATACCCCATATGTGGGGGAAAACCACTGTTTGGGCACACGGCAGAGCTCGTAAGGGAAGGAGCGCCGTTTGACTTTTTCAAACTAAAATTGGCTGGAATTGAGATTGGACGCCATGTCGCGCTTGGATAACCTCTGATGCGCCTAAACAGTGGAAACCCCCACAAGTGACACCATTTTGGAAACTAGACCCCCTAAGGTACTTATCTAGATCTGTTGTGAGCACTTTGAACCCCCAAGTGTTTCACAAAAGTTTATAATGCCTGGGTGTGAAAAAAAAAAAAAAAAATTCCACAAACATGATTTTTTAGTCCTAAATTTTTGAATTTTCCCAAGGAAATTGGACCCCAAAAGTTGTCCAATTTGTCCTGAGTACGCTGATACCCCATATGTGGGGGTGGAAAACTGTTTGGGCGCACGGCAGGGCTTGGAAAGGAAGTAGTAACGTTTTGGAATGCAGACGTTGATGGGGGTCATGTTCCATTTGCAGTGCCCCAGATGAGCCTAAACAGTGGAAATCCCCCACAAGTGACCCCATTTTGGAAACTAGACCCCCTAAGGAACTTATCTAGATCTTTGGTGAGCACTTTGAACCCCCAAGTGCTTACACAAGTTTATAATGCCCGGGCATGAAAATAAAAAATCCTATTTTTTCCCACAAAAATTATCTTTTAGTCACTAATTTTTTATTTTCCCAAGGGTATCAGGAGAAATTGGACCACATAAGTTGTTGTCCAATTTGTCCTGAGTACGCTGATGCCCCATATGTGGGGGGGAACCACTGTTTGGGCGCACGGCAGAGCTCGGAAGGGAAGGAGCACCATTTGACTTTTTCCAACCAAAATTGGCTGGAATTGAGATTGGATGCCATGTTGCATTTGGAGAGCCCCTGATGTGCCTAAACAGTGGAAACCCCCACAAATGACCCCATTTGGAAACTAGACCCCCTAAGGAACTTATCTAGATCTTTGGTGAGCAATTTGAACCCTCAAGTGCTTCACACAAGTTTATAACGTAGAGCCGTAAAATTTAAAAATCATATTTTTTCCACAAAAATGATCTTTTCACCCGAATTTTTATTTTTCCAAGGGTAACAAGACTCCAAAAGTTATTGTGCAATTTGTCCTGAGTACACTGATACCCCATATGTGGGGGTATACCACTGTTTGGGTGCATGGCAGAGTTTGGAAGGGAAGGAGCGCCATCTCACTTTTTCAACGCAGAATTGGCTGGATGCCATGTCGTGTTTGGAGAGCTCCTGATCTGCCTAAACAGTGGAAACGCCCCACAAATGACACCATTTTGGAAACTAGACCCCTCAAGGAACTTATCTAGATGTGTGGTGAGAACTTTGAACCCCCAGGTGTTTCACTAAAGTTTATAACGTACAGCCTTAAAATAAAAAATCCTTTTTTTTTTTTTACAAAAATGATTTTTTCGCCCCCAATATTTTATTTTCACAAGGGTAACAGAAGAAATTGGAACCCAAAAGTTGTTGTCCAATTTGTCCTGAGTACGCTGATACCCAATATGTAGGGAGAAACTACTGTATGGGTGCACGTCAGGGCTCGGAAGGGAAGTAGTGACGTTTTGGATTGCAGACTTTGATGGAATGGTCTGGGGGCGTCATGTCGCATTTGGAGAGCCCCTGATCGCCTAAACAGTGGAAACCCCCCACAAGTGACCCCATTTTGGAAAATAGACCCACAAGGAACTTATCTAGATGTGTGGTGAGCACTTTGAACCCCGAAGTGCTTCACAGAAGTTTATAACGCACAGCCGTAAAAATAAAAAATCCTTTTTTTTTTTACAAAAATGATTTTTTCGCCCCCAATATTTTATTTTCACAAGGGTAACAGGAGAAATTGGACCCCAAAAGTTGTTGTCCAATTTGTCCTGAGTACGCTGATACCCAATATGTGGGAGAAAACTACTGTATGGGCGCATGTCAGGGCTCGGAAAGGGAAGTAGTGACGTTTTGGATTGCAGACTTTGATGGAATGGTCTGGGGGCGTCATGTCGCATTTGGAGAGCCCCTGATGCGCCTAAACAGTGGAAACCCCCACAAGTGACCCCATTTTGGAAAATAGACCTCACAAGGAACTTACCTAGATGTGTGGTGAGCACTTTGAACCCCGAAGTGCTTCACAGAAGTTTATAACGCACAGCCGTAAAAATAAAAAATCCTTTTTTTTTTTTACAAAAATGATTTTTTCGCCCCCAATTTTATTTTCACAAGGGTAACAGGAGAAATTGGACCCCAAAAGTTGTTGTCCAATTTGTCCTGAGTACGCTGATACCCAATATGTGGGAGAAAACTACTGTATGGGCGCATGTCAGGGCTCGGAAAGGGAAGTAGTGACGTTTTGGATTGCAGACTTTGATGGAATGGTCTGGGGCGTCATGTCGCATTTGGAGAGCCCCTGATGCGCCTAAACAGTGGAAACCCCCCACAAGTGACCCCATTTTGGAAAATAGACCTCACAAGGAACTTACCTAGATGTGTGGTGAGCACTTTGAACCCCGAAGTGCTTCACAGAAGTTTATAACGCACAGCCGTAAAAATAAAAAATCCTTTTTTTTTTTACAAAAATGATTTTTTCGCCCCCAATATTTTATTTTCACAAGGGCAACAGGAGAAATTGGACCCCAAAAGTTGTTGTCCAATTTGTCCTGAGTACGCTGATACCCAATATGTGGGAGAAAACTACTGTATGGGCGCATGTCAGGGCTCGGAAAGGGAAGTAGTGACGTTTTGGATTGCAGACTTTGATGGAATGGTCTGGGGGCGTCATGTCGCATTTGGAGAGCCCCTGATGCGCCTAAACAGTGGAAATCCCCAACAAGTGACCCCATTTTGGAAAATAGACCCCACAAGGAACTATATTAGAATGTGTGGTGAGCGCTATGAAGCCCCAAGTGCTTCACAGAAGTTTATAATGTACAGCCGTAAAAACAAAAAAATCTTATTTTTTTTACAAAAATAATATTTTCGCCCCCAGTTTTTTATTTTCCCAAGGGTAACAGAAGAAATAGGACAAATTTCACAATAACTCTTGGGTCCAGAGTACGCTGATACCCCATATGTGGGGATAAACTACTGTTTGGACGCATGGCAGAGCTCAGAAGTGAAGGAGCACCGTTTGACTTTTTCAACGCAGAATTGGCTGGAATGGAGATCAGACGCCATGTCACATTTGGAGAGCCCCTGATGTGCCTAAACAGCGGAAACCCCCCAATTCTAACTCCAACCCTAACCCCAACACACCCCTAACCCTAGTCCCAACCCTAATCCCAACCCTAACCCTAATCCTAACTCTAACCCTAATCCTAACTTTAGCGCCAACCCTAACCCTAACTTTAGCCGAAACCCTAACCCTAACCCTAATGGGAAAATGGAAATAAATACATTTTTTTTATTTTATTATTTTTCCCTAACTAAGGGGGTGATAAAGGGGGGTTTGATTTACTATTTATAGCGGTTTTTATGATTGGCAGCTGTCACGCTAAAAGACGCTTTTTATTGCAAAAAGTAGTTTTTTGCATCGCCACATTTTGAGAGCTATAATTTTTGCATATTTTGGCCCACAATGTCATGTGAGGTCTTAATTTTTGCGGGACGAGGTGACGCTTTTATTGGTACCATTTTTGAGCAGGTGACATTTTTTGATCGCTTTTTATTTCGATTTTTGGGAGGTTAGAATGAACAAAAATCAGCAATTCATGAATTTCTTTTGGGTGAGGCGTTTTTATTGTTCCGCGTATGGTAAAATCGATAAAGCAGTTTTATTCTTCGGGTCAGTACGATTATGGCGATACCTCATTTATATAATTTTTTTATGTTTTGGCGCTTTTATAGAATAAAAACAATTTTATATAAAAAATAATTATTTTTGCATCGCTTTATTCTGCGAGCTATAACTTTATTTTTTTGCTGATGATGCTGTGTGACGGCTCGTTTTTTGCGGGACAAGATGACGTTTTCAGCGGTACCATGTTTATTTATATCCGTCTTTTTGATCGCGTGTTATTCCACTTTTTGTTCAGCGGTATGATGATAAAGCACTGATTTTTTGCTTCGTTTTTATTTTTTATTTTTTAAGGGGTTCACAAAAGGGGTTAACTAGTGGGACAGTTTTATAGGGGGGGTCGTTACGGACGCGGCGATACCATATATGTGTACTTTTATTGTTTTATTTTTTTTATTTACAATAAGTAATGAATTTATTGGGGAATATTTTTTTTTTTTTTTGGATTTTTTTTTACACATGTTTATTTTTACTTTTTTTTACTTTTTTACTTTGTCCCAGGGTGGGACATCACTGTATTTCATCAGATCGCTGGTGTGACAGTGTGCACAGCACTCTGTCACACCAGCGATGTGACAGGCAGTGCAGGACGCTTCCTCATGCCTGCTCTCAGCAGGCACTGAGGAAGCCGCCTCCCTCCAGGACCCCAGCGCCATCTTGGATCCGGGTCCTGGGAGGGAGGAAGCCCTCAGAGCAGCGCGATCACATCGCGCTGGTCTGAGGGTCTCAGGGGGGCGCGCAGGGAGCCCCTGCCTGCGCGATCCTCCCCTGTGCCCCCAGTACACCGCGATCATGTTTGATCGCGGTGTGCAAGGGGTTAATGTGCCGGGAGCGGTCCGTGACCGCTCCTGACACACAGTCACGGGTGTCAGCTGTGATAATCAGCTGACACCCGGCGGCGATTAGCTGCGCTCCCTCCGGGAGCGCAGCTAATCGCCTATGACGTACTATCCCGTCCATGGTCAGAATGGCACGGGTTTTATGGACGGGATAGTACGTCTAATGTCAGAGAGGGGTTAAGAAACTGAGGAGATGATGGTGAAAATACACTTTATAAATGTACAATCCCCTGGACTTGTATCATTACTATATCACCTGGCCAGGTGAATAAACATGAGTTTTAACCAGCAGCGTTGCTTCAGTCTGCATTTTGTTTAAGCATACTATAGCGATGCATCAGTTTTTAACTCATGTGTATTCACCTGCCCAGCCTTGTATCATTACTATCACACCTGGCCAGGTGAATAGACATGAGTTTTAACCAGCTGCGTTGCTTCAGTATGCATATATTTGAAGCATACTATAGCCATGCATCAGTTTGTAACTCATGTGTATTCACCTGCCCAGGCCTGGTACATTCTGAAGTGACGATGCGTTATTTGGGGCATCACCACTTCAGCATGACACCAGGCATTGGTATTGAACAAGATGTTGTAAGGTTTCACTCACTCGGCTGCTTCAGAGGTAAATCAGGACGCACTTTTCTTATCCAAAGTTCATCAGGTTTATTACATCATAAACCTCAAAGCAACATAAAGTACAAGTCTTCAGTAAAGCTTCTTAAGATCTCTACAAACACAGATACAGGAAGGCTTCTCCATTCCTACACAGAGACCTCTCTGTAATGTCCCGCCGGGACACATGGTAGTCTGTCCACACTGGCAGACTCCCACACACTCTCTACACAGGTGCCAAGCACACTTCGTTACATAGCTGTAACCCCACCCACAGATGAGGTCAGGATCACATGGTTAGGTCACCTGGTCATGACCTCATCACAGGTCCTTTACCACAACACAAACTATGCTTCCATGCACATAGGTGTAACCCCACCCACAGATGAGGTCAGGATCACATGGTTAGGTCACCTGGTCATGACCTCATCACAGGTCCTTTACCACAACACAAACCATGCTTCCATGCATATCTCGAGGAGCATACACAGTGCCCCCTAGCTGCATCAGGGTCACTACACCACATACCTTCCCCCTCTGTTCAAACTTGTGGGGTTGAACACTTGTTACCCGACCAGAGATCCTTCTCGGTCGTCTCTGCCAGTCAAACCGTCTGGCTAAGTCGGGCCCTCTGTCAGACCACCCGCCTCCCCAGCGGTCAGTATGGCGTCGCAATTCCCCTGCACCCATACATCCTGTCTGGTCTGAGTCCTTTTCAGCTCGTCCACCACAGGTTCTCCTGTTTAGGTCACTCCTCACTGAGCTAACTGAGGCATCACTATTTCTACCTCTTCCATCAGGCGCTCTTCACCTTTCAACACTACGGATTGAAGGTGGCGGCCATATTCTTTCCATTTCCTGCAGCTCTCTGTTGACCTGCTCCCTCTCCAGTCGTAGCTGCTCTACTTCTCTCAAGTATGACGCACGATACTCCAGGAGCATCCGGATATTCCCAAGGCTCTCCCTGGATCCGACAACGAGGAATGGAACCATCCCATCTTCACCCCTGACCTGGACTTCATCATCAGCCGGAATCTTGACTCTCGTCACACCGGACCTATTCACCATCTCCTGCATCACTTTCCCAAGTCTTTCGATGACTTTCTTCACCAGACCTCTGGGCACTTGAATGATGTCTTCCACCAATCCAAGCTGATTTTGAGCCTTTCTTGCTTGCTCCAAAAGTCGAGCGGCTTCTTTATTCCTCCACATGATCATCTGTTTCATTCGGAGGCATTGTAGATGCATGTCTCTCAGGACAGCCACTCGCTTCAGTGTGACTTCTTTAGTCGACAGTATGACTAACTGTTTCATCTCTGGCACCCAGTTCACACTACATGCTTCTACCACCTTTCTAAAGGCCTCATGCACCTCCTCACTGGCACACACTTCTCGCAGGTCTTCGGGTATCTCTATTACACACTTGAAACCCGACCCGTCACCTTCTTGGACAGACTGTTGGACCTCCTCGTCCTGAGCATTAGTACAGTTTTCCAAGACATCGCTCTCCCTTGTGTGCCCATCTGCATGGCACTTCCCTTGCTGGATTTCTTCTTCCATAGATTTCTGGAGCTGGGCACCAGTCTCCTCCTCCATCTTGAGCTCTCGGAGAACTTCATCTCGCTCTTCTGCCAAGCAGCGACACTCCTGCTGATGTTTCTCTTGGGCCTCTCTGAGCTTAGAGACTTCCTTCTCCAGCTCCTCCACTTTATGCTCAATCACTTGTCTTAGGACCCTTTCTCGCTTGACTGTCTTTTTCACTGACTCTTTAAGCAGCTCCATCTCATGGTCCTGCTCTCTTTTAGCCAGCACATGTCGCACCATTACCTCTTCAATTAAATTTTCAGCTGAGTACTCTTGCCCACGCACACTCTGCGTCTCCAGAGTTCCACCCGTTCCTGCATCCGCAGTTTCCACTGTCTCACGACTCCCGGTAACTTCAGAGAGCTCCAGCTCTGCCTCCTTATCAATGACAGTCACCTGACCGGTACCTGACCCTGACTCTTCCTCATCATTTCTTTTCTTAGAGGATGTAGCCTGTCCCGCCTTTCCGCGGCGAGAGGACGATCGGCCATTTTTACTTGGCTCCACCTTACTGCACTCGCTTTCCCTTGCGGTCGAGTCACAGTCTGCACAAGAGTCACTCCCACTCCCCCTGTCATCCTGGAACAGCACGTCCCCACCTAGACAGGTGTCAGACCCCTGCGCTTGAGCTAAACCGTTTCCCACGGTCACACGTCTCGTCACCTCCAAGTCCCCGAGTTGGTCTGACCCACACTTTCTTCTGGTCACCTGGGGCTCGGGACTATCGCTATTAGGGGTTACCTCCTTTTCACACTTCAAACTACAAGGAACCACTACAGCCGCCTGCTGTGATGGGGCTCCCTTAGGGTCATTCCGTCTCTCCTCTGAGGTATCCTCTCAGCATGCTTTTTCCTCCATTTTCAATGACCCCGGTCAACATAACACAGACTCCTGTCTGTCACCACTGCTTAACAGCGTCTTCAGATACCTCATATCAGAGGCACCCCATAAACATAAACACAGTTTATTCATGACCACTGGTCACACTCACGGTTTTCACAGACCGTCCGTTCCTCCTCTGATTCCTCATTCCCAGTCCTGGAACATGTGCTCCTTGGGTCGCTGCCAGCATTCCATCCACCAATTGTAAGGTTTCACTCACTCGGCTGCTTCAGAGGTAAATCAGGACGCACTTTTCTTATCCAAAGTTCATCAGGTTTATTACATCATAAACCTCAAAGCAACATATAGTACAAGTCTTCAGTAAAGCTTCTTAAGATCTCTACAAACACAGATACAGGAAGGCTTCTCCATTCCTACACAGAGACCTCTCTGTAATGTCCCGCCGGGACACATGGTAGTCTGTCCACACTGGCAGACTCCCACACACTCTCTACACAGGTGCCAAGCACACTTCGTTACATAGCTGTAACCCCACCCACAGATGAGGTCAGGATCACATGGTTAGGTCACCTGGTCATGACCTCATCACAGGTCCTTTACCACAACACAAACTATGCTTCCATGCACATAGGTGTAACCCCACCCACAGATGAGGTCAGGATCACATGGTTAGGTCACCTGGTCATGACCTCATCACAGGTCCTTTACCACAACACAAACCATGCTTCCATGCATATCTCGAGGAGCATACACAGTGCCCCCTAGCTGCATCAGGGGTCACTACACCACAATGTATAATCTTTATTATCTCTGCGTTCCAAATCAAGTCACAGTGATGAAAATACAAATTATATTTATAGTCACATGGTCAGGTATAAAAAGTTACAGATGCTTGTGCATCCCCAAATCAATCTTTGAAACAGCAGGCCAGGTGACACAAATATTTTTTGTTATCTCCACCGTCACTGAAAATGGAACCAAAACTGGAGAGATGATAAAGGTCATACAACTTGTGTGCATGTATAGTTAACTACCTAGTCAGGATTACAAATAAATTCATGATGCACCCAAAAATATGCATCATGAATTCACTGGTAAACCTGTCGAGTTCATAATTGTTTTTGACTTTAAAAACAGAGACTGCACGTGGTACAGGTATAAACAGAGGTATTTTATTAACATACAGACAAAAAGGTATTTTATTGACATACAGACAAGAACATTATTTTACACCATTTCATCTTGCCATTCCACCTGTCCTACATCTGAGATGAAGTAGGCCGCAAATTGGTCTCTCATTTGGCTGACTTCAACAGAAGACCTGAGAGGGTGCTGAGTGAACTCAGGCAATGGGTTAGGAGCTGCATCATCAAGTTCAAAGTTTGTGTGCTCTTTCGCCATGACAAAGTTATGTAGCACCACACAGGCCTTCACAACTTCATCCACTGTTTGCACTTTCAGATGAATGGCTGTGCCCAGAATGCGCCATCTGGAAACCAGTATACCGAAGGCACACTCTACTGTTCTTCTGGCCCTGGTCAGCCTGTAATTGAAAATTTTTTTGTTGTGGTCCAAGTCCCGGCTGGAGTAGGGTTTTAGCAGGTGTTGGCTCATCTGGAATGCCTCATCCCCAACCATTACAAATGGCAGTGGTGGACCTTCGGTGTGGGGAAGAGGCCGTGGCATGGGGAAATTAAACTGGTTTCCATACAACCTCCGGCCCATGTCCGAGTTCTTAAACGCCTGTGAGTCATTCCCACGGCCAAATGCACCAATGTCCACCGCAACAAACATACAGTCTGCATCCGCAATGGCCATAAGAACTGTTGAAAAGTACTTCTTGTAATTGTAATACTCCGAGCCTGTTCTTTAGGTTTGATAATCCGTATGTGTTTCCCATCAACTGCTCCCAAACAGTTGAGGAAATTGCAGGTTGTCCAGAATTTTTCGGCTATTTCTAGCCACTTTTCTGTGGTGGGCAGGGCATAAATTCCGGACAGAGAACAGTCCACAATGCCCGGCAGGTGTCAACAACAATTCCTGACAACGTGGAGATACCAATCCGGTACTGGAAGTGGAGTGAAGACAGGCTCTCTCCAGTAGCAAGGAATCTAGAGAAAGAAAAAAAATATATTATTGTATATGTTTTTTTAAAACATTAATAAAAAAAAAATGGCATAAAAATAATTGTGCAGGTCTTTGTTTATTAGATGGCAGAACAATAATTCTGGCATCTTTGGAATAGTACATGGCATAAGTAATACAATGATGCAGGCATTGGTTTCTCAATATTACGTACCGTAATGTCACCAGGAGTCTTTCCTCTGGAGGAATCGCCCGACGGAGCTGTGTGTCCTGTCTCAGGATGAATTGTTAGACCCGAGCAAGTAAATCCATGAAGCTTTCTTGTGACATCCGGGTGTAGTCGGTAAATTTCTCGGGGTTTGCCTGCAACTCGCTATAGAGGGTGTGGTACGCTCCACGGCTCTCCCGGAGTTCAACAATGGGATGTACCCACAAACGCCGCCGCTGCCGTCTCCGATGTCTCTGTTTCTCCCTTTCTTCATGGCAAGCAACGGCATAAGCCTGAGCCATAGCCATGTCCAGATCCAGGTTGAAGTGGAAAGTCTTCATAAGCAGATCCATGTTCACCAAGGCAAATGCAAGCAAATGTGAAAAATGGCTGTGAACAGGCTTATATAAAGATTTTCAATAAGACACGCCCACTTGTGTCCCATTGGTGGGTTTTGTTGCAAGAATTTTTCAAGGATTTTCTTCATGTGAAATGCACAGAAAAAACGCAAACGCATACAAAAACGCTTGAAATCGCATACAATCGTATCCAAGCGCTGCGTTTTTTAAAAGCAATGCGCACTCTTCGACTGCAAAATATCGCAGCGATTACACGCGTTTGCACGCGTTTTTTTATGCGTTTTATGTGCGATCGATACGCAGCGCTAAAAAACGCAAGTGTGAAAGTAGCCTAAGCTTCTAGCCCCAATGAAGAAATTTGTAACAGATGTTTCATATTAATATGTGCAAGATAAAGATAGCAAATATTTTCTCCACTGCTTGGAAGAGGCACAATATATCTACATATGTTCAAATGAGGTATCTAGGAAATCAAAGTAAAAGGTGAATTATATACGGTAAATCATTAGAAAACCAAGCAATGGATAAAATAGTATCTATTTATAGTACAACATCTCCGCCTGCTGGGCAGAAGTATAAAGTGCTGATTGCTGGACATAAGTATAAAGTGCTAGTGACTTTAAATATACAAATGTACAGTATATAGATGTACCAAACATGCAAAATTGAATAGCCCCTAATGGGTAATGCTTTGGATTGCTGATGCCAGAAAATGTTTAACATATAATAAAAAAAGCTATAAAAGATGCACATGTGCATATGTGCAAAAAATGGGTTGCATGTTAAATAAACAATGAGGCTAGCAAATATAAGAAGTGGGATAACATCTTAAAATAAGATAAGACACGTTTCGCCTCTTGGCTTACTCAGAAAGGGTATGTAAGTCTACCATAAAGACTTCATGAGAGTAAATACAGAGGGTTCACCACAGAGTGCAAACCATTAATCAGCCTTAGGCCGGGGTCACACTTGCGAGAAACTTGCACGAGTCTCGCACCTCAATACCCGGCACTTGGGATCGGAGTGTGCGGCTGCATGTATTTCTATACAGCTGAACGCTCCGGTCCGAGTGCCGGCGGCAGTGCCGGGTATTGAGGTGCGAGACTCTTGAGAGTTTCTCGCAAGTATGACCCCGGCCTTAAAAATAGAAACGTCAGATTAGACTTTGCCAAAAAAAATCTAAAGAATTCAACTAGTTCTGGAAAAGCATTATTTGTACAGATGAAACTAAAATCAACCTGTACCAGAATGATGAGGAGAAGGCTTGTAATGGCTCATGATGGCATGAGCATGCATATGGCTTCCAATGGCTCTGGGTAACTTGTGCTTCATGATGTGACTGAAGACAGAAGCAGCTAGATAAATTCTGAAGTGTACAGGGCGATACTTTCAGCTCAGATTCAACCAAATGCTGCAATGCTGATTGGACGGCGCTTCATATGACAAATGGACAATTACCCAAAACATACTGCGAAAGCAACACCGCAGTGTAAGGCAAAGAAGTGGAATATTCTGCAATGAGTGAGTCAATCACCAGATCTCAACCCCATTGAGCAGCATTTCACATGCTTAAGACAAAACTTAAGGCAGAAAGACCCACAAACAAGCAACAATTGAAGTCAGCTGCAGTAATGGCCTGGAAAAGCATCATAAATAAGGAAATGCAGCGTTCTATGGTGTCCATGGCTTCCAGACTTCAGGCAGTCATTGCACATTGTGTTAGTGTTAATCCTTTAGTGACCGAGACAATTTTGACCTTAATGACCAAGCCAAATTTTAAAATTGACATATTGTTCTTCACAATTGTGGTAAAATTTCTTTGATATAACTTGTATTTATTTATGAAAAAAAAAACGGAAATTTGTCAAAAATTTTGAAAAGCTTACAGTTTTCAAATTTTAATTTTTGTACCCTTAAATCAGAGAGTTATGTCACACAAAATAGTTAATAAATAACATTTCCCACATGTCTACTTTACATCAGCACAATTTTGAAAGCAAATTGTTTTTGCTACGAAGTTATAAGGGTTAAAAGTTGACTATCGATTAGAGATGAGCGGTGTTCGAAGCGAACTGTTCGCCAATCTCAAATTCGAGCTGTTTTGGGCGGTGTTCGAGCCGTTCGGCGAACCCGAACGATTTGGAAAAAATCCGGCTGTTCGAGGTTATGTTCGATAAGTGTTCGTGCACCAATATCGTAACTGGATTTTTTCACAGTAATGCGGATAATCACTGTTAATACACAGTTTGAGTGTACAGCGGGGCGGGGGGAGGGGCATGGGATGGATCTCTGCAGAAATAATGAAGATCTCCATATTTTTTTCTGTTTCCCGCATTTCCAGTGGGCGGTGCAGTCTGTCAGCCTATCAGCAGCGTACACACGGAGCAAAGTGCTTTTTTTTCACACAAGCAAGGGCATGCGTCATTGGCTGTGTATGTCACATGTCCTTGCCCTATAAGACCCAGCCATTTTCCCCGTCGCCACCATTTTCTCACTGCTGCAGTTCAGTGTTAGACGGCACTGCTGCTGCTGTGAGCGCTATATTGTCACTGTAAACAGCGAATTGCAAGTGATTTTTCTGGTAATTAGACAGGAAGGTTTAGGGAATAGGGACTAGTTTGTAATTGCAGCCCTTTTGAGGGCTAGGTTACAGCAGATCCTAGCACTTTTAGCAGGCAGGTCTGTGCTCTATATAGACATCTAGGTCAACTTGGGAGTTTTTATAACTACGTTTACTTATTGGTAACATTGATAAAAGGAGGGCTTCGGGCATATTAGGGATAGTCCAACCAGTTATTTTCTCAATCATGGGAACCACCTTTGCTCAAAATGCATTTATTATAGAGCATGCCCACCATATGTGTGACATTGTCCCTTCCCCTCCCCACATCTCCAACATCTATCTGAGACCACTGGATACCATCTATGAAGGACTGCTGGTAACCACTACCATCTACAGATAATTTTGAAGGAGGTTTCCTGAGCTTTGGACCCTATTGAGGTTTATTGTGTTAGGAAGAAACATTTATCCCATTGTGAGTCACAGAAAGACTTCCCCAGTTCCCTTTCCCATGCACCGCAGAATCCTGGTCTATTGTCAGTTACCTGGGCAATGAGGAGATTATACAATAGGGAGATGGAGTGTGTAGGGGGTGACAATGATAGGCTCAATTTTTCAAAGTTTGTGAGATCTCTATGAAGATGTGTGCGCTTCTTCACAGTTGAATAGAAGTGTTGTAACTGGTGTAAGCTTTTCAGGGGATATAGCTCTGGGATCACCGTCCGGGTAGACGGAGTGGCACGGAAACAGTTCATTCACAGACAGCAGTTCTGGTAAAAACTGGCAGCAACCAGTTTTATTAAAGTCTACAGCAAACAGAACATAATCAAAACCAAATCATAAACATAAGACCTGGGCTTGTCCAGCCACTTACTACACTTAGATAGATTTCCCTATCTACCTGGGACCAGACTCTAACAGCCTGGGCCAAAACAACACATATGTTCAGCATTTACCAGCATGGAGTTTCACAGAGTCTCCTCCTTGTGTCTGAAGGCACCTTCAACGTCCAGACTTGAGAGAGCTCCCCTCCTATTCAGCAGCTATCCGCATGGATTCTCACAGAGACTACTCCTGTGTCCGGGGTACATCGAGCACCCAGACTGAGACAGCTCATACTCCTGGAGACTCCTTCTTGTGCCTGGACTCCTTGTCCAGACTAAGCGAGCTCTCTGACTGTGTTCGCAGACACCTACTTCTGGTCTCCTAATTAACAGCTGAATGGTTTCAGGCCTGAGCTGCAAGTGTGTACTGAATGTAAGGTGTAGTGACCTTTCTCTACCACTAGGTTTACAAAGCCATACATTTCCCTTATACCAGTCAGCAAAGTATCTAGGTGAAATGTACACCCCATTCAACACACATACTCTCACTGTCTCACATATCCCCCCCCTCTTGTCCAGACCGGAGGGCTGGTCATCCAGACCGGAGGGCTGGTCAACAATCCAAAAGAGACAGTGAACTCTGGACCAGTCATGGCCTTCATCAGCTTCATCTTCACTACTGTCATCTGTATCTTCACCTGAGCCATAGCCAACATCAGCTTTCTCTTCATCTGAAGCATCCGCACTACCCTGTACCCTCCCAGGCCTATGCTCTCTGCAGGCCTCGGGTATCCTGCACGGTTTCATCTTGACCTTAGGGCCGGGCTCAGTTTCGATATAGTGCCTGGCCAGAGAAGTACGACCCGGCACATCAGAACACTTCTGCTGACATTTCCTCAGAAACTCACGTACCTCCTGTCCTTGGTGCACTGACCATGTGTCACCAACTATCACAGAAGGTATAGGGGGTTTTTTACTTTTCTCTAGTTCCCCTTGAACCCTCTTTAGCACATCTATTTTCTTGAATATCGGTGGACTCATAAAGTCTATTTCACAGACCTTAAGCTCCTCTGCCATGGTCTCTGACCATTTTAAGCTACTCTGTTCAAATGATTGGGACTGTAGAAGGAGCAGATCGTTTTTCTTTTGCAGTACACATAATTCATCCGCTAAGTCTCCAGCTGAATTGTAATTTTCTCCTGTGACAACAGCATTCTTATATAGAGCCTTAGACTTATTGAGCAGCATTTGCTCTTGTAACGAAGAGATTCCCTGTATTCTTCCTTTTACTTCATTGACTTTCTCACGAAGATGCTCATGGCTTTCATCACACTCCTTCATCACAGTTTGGAGTTTTTTCTGAGAAGTAATCAATTCATCTGGTACCTGTTGGACGTCCTTTATGTCTTCGGCCCCTTCTTCAGGCTCTTCTGGTAGAACATGCTCAGAAGCCCTACCGTCAGTCTTACATTCTACCTCTTCAGTCACATCATTATGGTCTCCAATATCTCCATTTATTCCAGCTCTCAAGTTCTCCTTGATAGCTGCATCTGTATACTCAGAACCCGCCGGATTCTTCTCTTCCACCACGTTCTGCATCCCATCTGAGCTCCCGTGTGTCTGCAGCGGCAACGGAGTGACACACCGCTTTTCCCATTTGTTGGGACGTGGCTCCGATGTAGACTCCATGAAAGTGCGCTTGAGCTCACCAATGCCAGCCTGATGTCTCAAAATCTCATCTTGTGATTTATCCAGATCCTTGGTATCACTCGGGAACACTGTTGGGGCTCCGGGCGCCGAACTTCCAGCCTGAGCTTCACGAGTTGCAGCTACTGATCCGGACCGTAACCCGTCCACGCCGCTGTCTTCGGCAGAAACAGATTCCTGGACAGAGTCAGTCCCCATATCTTCAGTCTTGTTCCTCACAGCTTCACTTGAGACCTCAGCTTCTGATGAGGCATCTGGCGTGCGTCCATGGAGACACCAAAGTCTACCCAGAGACTGTCGTGGACAGTGACCACCACTTCCATGGCTTTTTCCACCTCTGCAGCATTACCTTCAGAGTCCTGGGCATGATGCAGCTCCATACCATACATTGATAACTTCTCATCTTCAACAGCATCCACTTGTGCTGTGTTCAGTTTCAGAGTCCTGCCTTTAAAGCTCAGCTCTCCTCCTTTCACCCTAGTCTTCGCCAGGGAACCGACCAACTGTAAAACATCTTCAGATGCCATCTTCTGTCCGGCTGCAAGGTCAGCATCAGCCTTCCTCTCAGGACTCTCAACCTCCTCTGCTACCATGCCTTCCTCATTTGCACTGGTTGCTTGATTGTCAACAGATGATTCACTATCACTACCACTATCCCTGTCTGACCCCTTTTTCTCAGCCACATCCGGCTCACTTTCAGGGTTATACAATTCATTCTCATTCTCATCCTGCTCACTTTCAGGGGTATACAATTCATTCTCATTCACATCCTGATCTGGAACCTTAGTTAACATGTCATCCACAACATTAACTTCACCATCTGGTCCCTCAAGTATGTGACTATGTGACAACCCCAGCACTATACTTCTATATAGCTCAGGTACTAGGAGCTGGCTCACGACCTCTCCCTGGACTTCAGTGTCCCTATACAACAGGTGAGTGTTTATGGCAACATGAGGAAACCTCTCCTCAGAGCCAGGCTCTTGGGAAACCTCATTTAGAACAATTATATTTTCCTGTGCCGTTTTAAGAGTGGGGTCTCGCCATTGTTCACTCTCAAAATTGTCACAGGACACAGGTAAGTCAGGGACACTCGGTTCCCGAGAACCACCATCCTCATCTCCCACCATCACCTGCAAAAGAATTTCATCTCTATCACAGTCATCATCATCATCATTATCATTATCATGATTATGATCAGTATCATCATCACTATCATGATCATCATCATTCCCACAACCGCATACAAGACTTCTCCCGGGCTTCCCCCATACTCTGGAACTCCCTGCCGCAAAACATCAGACTTTCACCAACAACGGAGACCTTCAAGAAAAACCTGAAGACCCACCTGTTCCGACAAGCCTACAACCTGCAATGATCCTCAGTCTACTGAACCATCGCACGACCAGCTCTACCCTCTCCTAGTGTATTCTCACCCATCCCTGTAGACTGTGAGCCCTCGCGGGCAGGGTCCTCTCTCCTTCTGTACTTGTGTGTCCCTTGTCTAGCACATGTTTATTGTATCTGTCTATATTTTTCCCTTTTCATATGTAAAGCGCCATGGAATAAATGGCGCTATATAAATGTATAATAATAATAATAATAATAATTATCAGCATCATTATCATGGTCATCATCATTATCATGATCATCATCATCATTATCATTATCATCATCATCATCATCATTATCACATAAGTTTAACGGCCCACTAGCATTGTGTTCCGCCCCTCGGGACTGCACACCCTCAATAGGAGCTTCATCACACTGTCCATCAGAAACATTTTTCCCCCAGAGATCCTTAGACCGGGGAAAGTCATTACCCAATATGACGGGGGGCACCAGGTTCTTCACTACCCCCACTTCACATGAAACCTCCCCGCGTTTGGGGATCAAGTCCACGACAATCTCTGGGTAGACTTTGGTGTCTCCATGGACGCACACCACACTCAGGTGTTTATCAGGGATAAAGTCCCTATCAATCAGGCTGTCCCATATGGAAGTCACTGGACTCTCTGAGTTCAAGAGGGCCTGTGCCGGGCAGTCATTTACAACCACCGGGGACCCCTGTGGTCCAGTCTCTTCGGCTGAGGTGGACACACACACAGGCTCTGCGCAGGGAGAGAGGGATCCGCCAACATCACAACACATAGGCTCCCCCTCTATTGGACAGTTGGCTGCAATTTCACGACATCTCCAACACTGTCCATCACACTCTCCCACCCACACGACCCCAACAGCTGGAACGCTCTTACCGGGAGAGTTCGGCTCCAGGAACTCCGAAGTGACGACCTCTCAGACGGCTGGTCACGGAGGCAGTCCTTGGTGGCGAAGGCCCTCTCCATCAGGCTGACCAGACGATTGGCGTCCTGGTGGTCTCCTTGTCCGACCTCTGGCTGTACCTCAGGAGGACGTGCTTGGGTGTAGCGGTCCACTATCACCTTTTCAACTCCATAATCAGGTTTGCTGACTGCAGACTCCCAACTGCATCTCCAGTCATGAACTCCCCTGGCACGGGCTGTCACCGTAACACCCAGCCGGGTAAGAATCTCCGCTTTCAGCTTGGCATAGTCTTGGCTGTCCTGCTCGCTCAGGTCAGCATAGGCCCTTTGGGGTTCTCCAATCAGATAGGGTGCGACCATCATGGCCTATTCAGATAGGGGCAGATTCTCCTTCTCTGCCAGTCCCTCAAACCTAGTGAGATATACCTCCACATCGTCACGAGGTGTCATCTTTTTCAGGGACCGTCTTACCGCCTTCTTTACAGCGGACAATGCAGGTGACTTTGCAACATTACTTTGGGACGATGCGCTGCAAGTCTTTTGTAGTGCTGCAACCTGCTCAAAAAACAACCGGTTATTCTCCTGCTGCAGGAATTGCTGCTGGGCCTGCTGCATGCGCTGCTGGTGCTGCAGGCGCTGCCGCTCCATGCTCTGCTGCATGCACCGCTGGGCCTGGACCAGGTACTCAACGAGCTCCTCCATACTGCCGGACTTATCTGTCTCAACCACGGCAGTCTTATGTTGCACATTAACTTGTGCCATTTGTTCAAACAGCGCCTCCATGCTGTCATCCATGCTGTCAGACTTCTCTGTCTTAACAACGGCAGTCTTCACTCAAGACATACACACTCCACAGTCTTTTCCACAGAAAATTCAGCCTTGCTGTGCAGACACTCTTTTTTTTTTTTTTCTTTTCTTTGCAAAGTCTATTAGGGCTACTGTCTCTTTAAAGGTACTGCCACACTAAACTATCCCGCTAGCGATCACGATAAAGACGCATACTAATTGCGATCGCTAGCGGGATCGTTTTAATATCGCTAGTAGCGGCTTTATTTAGCGATGTCGTTAGGACGCTATCGCGGTTAGCGATCTCCTTAACGACTTTAGCGGTACAAAAGTACCGCTAAATCGCTAAAAAAGGTGCCACACTCAGCGATATATACTTACCCAGCGGGAGCGCCGACGATAAAATAGGGTCCGGAACGATTCCAGCGACGAGCGAGATCACAGCAGGAAGCTCGTCGCTGGCAGATGCCGCACACAACAACATCGCTAACGGGATCGCTAAATAGTGATGTTTTTTAGCGATCCCGTTAGCGATGTTGTTTAGTGTGGCATACCCTTAAGACTTCTCCAACAGACGTTTCTCTTTTTTTTTTTTTTTCCTCTGCAAACTCTATTAGGGCCACTGTCTCTTTAAGACTGCTCCAACAGACGTTTCTCCTTTATTGACACACTTTTTTTTTTTTTTTCTTTCTCTGCTGCTGCTTCAACAGACTTCACCTTTTATTGCTGTCTCTCGCCACTGTGCTGCACGCACATTCCAGCACCAATTGTAAGCTTTTCAGGGGATATAGCTCTGGGATCGCCGTCCGGGTAGACGGAGTGGCACGGAAACAGTTCATTCACAGACAGCAGTTCTGGTAAAAACTGGCCGCAACCAGTTTTATTAAAGTCTACAGCAAACAGAACATAATCAAAACCAAATCATAAACATAAGACCTGGGCTTGTCCAGCCACTTACTACACTTAGATAGATTTCCCTATCTACCTGGGACCAGACTCTAACAGCCTGGGCCAAAACAACACATATGTTCAGCATTTACCAGCATGGAGTTTCACAGAGTCTCCTCCTTGTGTCTGAAGGCACCTTCAACGTCCAGACTTGAGAGAGCTCCCCTCCTATTCAGCAGCTATCCGCATGGATTCTCACAGAGACTACTCCTGTGTCCGGGGTACATCGAGCACCCAGACTGAGACAGCTCATACTCCTGGAGACTCCTTCTTGTGCCTGGACTCCTTGTCCAGACTAAGCGAGCTCTCTGACTGTGTTCGCAGACACCTACTTCTGGTCTCCTAATTAACAGCTGAATGGTTTCAGGCCTGAGCTGCAAGTGTGTACTGAATGTAAGGTGTAGTGTGTTATGTTTCGGTAGCTGAGGAGTGCACTTAAAAAAGAGAATACACCAGAGCAGTTGGAATCTATGAGATTGCAGTACCCTGACTAACCACCACAACTAGAGGCAGCCGTGGAGCGTTCCTACGTTGGTCCTAGACGCCTCGTCACAGCCTGAGAAACTAACTACACCTAAAGATAGAAATAGGAAAGCTATCTGCCCTGGAGCAGAACCCCAAAGATAATAGAAAGCCCCCAAACAAGTAATGGCGGTTAGACAAGAAGAAATACTGACACAGAAAGAAAATAGTATGAGCAAACGCTGGGGCCCAAACTAACTAAATAGAAAAGGATAGGAAGGGTACTTACTGCAATCCCAGAAAACCCTGAAAAGCACCAACTCTACTAATTTCAAAATCACCTGAGATCACACGACCTCTACCACCTAAATTAGTTCTCTGGTGTAACAAAATCAAAACAGCAGCCACTGAAAAAACTGGAAAAAGCAAAAGCACAAACATCAGTGGCTGAACTAAACTGAGAGGGCAAAAGCCCCCGGAGGGGACCCAGAAGGCCCCCACAGAAGTGCAGGACAAAATGCAAAAATATAGCAACAAAAACAAAAAGAAGAAAATGTCTTATCTGTTAGCAGGAGATGCAGACACGACACAGCAGGCTACAAGGGAAACAGGAATGAAGGATTCAGACCAGAACAATTGATCACCGGCAACCCTGATGGGAAGGTGACTCCCTTATATAAGACCAGTCAGTAACACCTGACTCCCAGTCCTCACAATCTTCACTGAACAGACCAGTACCGCTTGTAACCACCAGAGGGAGTCTCTGCTCAGAACTCATCTCAAACCCATTCACAACAGTAGTGACCTTTCTCTACCACTAGGTTTACAAAGCCATACATTTCCCTTATACCAGTCAGCAAAGTATCTAGGTGAAATGTACACCCCATTCAACACACATACTCTCACTGTCTCACACTGGCTATATTCAAAATTAGCCTTCGGGGAAGTGGCTCTTCCCTGTAACAAGTCATTGAGGAGGAGCAGTGAAGTATTGGATATGACATGAGAAAATAATATCGGATGGGATTTATTTGAACCGAGAAATCTATTTTCAGATAGTCTGGTGGGAAATCTGGATTATCTGAAATCGGGAGCAAGAGGCCCTGGGGGTCGATTGAGGATAAGCTTTTTTTTGGGGATCTCAAAGCCAAAGCAGTGGCATAAGTACTATATGACATGAGGCCAAGAGAGGGGACAATTAAATGGGCGCACCATGGGAGAGTGCTAAGAGCTTTAGGACAAATGGATTGAGCTATTTTGACCCACAATTTCCCCTCCGAATGATGGAAGAAGTCAAGGATTCTAGTGTGTACTGCTGCCATGTAATACTTTCTACAATCCGGAAGGCTAAGGCCCCCTTTTGTTTGTGTCTGATCAGAACGTCCCCCGAATGCTTGGACGCCCACTTGCCCAGATAAATCTGCAAAAGCTAATGCGTAGTCTTTTCCAAAAATTTGAGGGAATTACCAAGGGAATGGTTTGGAAGAGGTATAAGAGTTTAGGTAGAACGTTCATTTTTAGTATATTTATTATTGTGAACCTGGAAAAATCCTTCACCGTCCAAGAAGTAAGATCTCTATGGAGTTGTTCAATAAAGGGCCCAAAATTAAGAAAAAATAGACGGAAGAGGTCTCTATGAATACGAATTCCTAAGTATATGATACCCTGTGAGTGCCAGGCAAAGGGAAAGTTGGACTGGATGGAATCCTGTATGGATTTGGGGAGGGAAACATCAAGGGCCTCAGACTTCGCTGCATTGATTTTAAAATTTGACCATGTACCAAAGTGATCTATTTCAGCCATAACAGCAGTGATGGATATATGTGGTTGAGTGATATATACTAGGACATCATTCATCAGCAAATGCAGAGCACTTGTACTCGGTGCCTCCCACCTCAATCCCCCTAATATTGGGGTTATCGTGAATTGATAAGAGCAGGTGCTCCATCACTAGGATGTATAAGAGAGGGGACAGAGGACATCCCTGCCTTGTCCCATTGGTGATTATGAAAGGTGATGATAATGTTCCATTTATCTTCAGCCTAGCTGACGGATTGCGATACAGGGCCATGATTTTGGCTATAAAAGGGTCCCCTACCCCAAGCTTTTTAAGAGAATAATATATGGCGTGCCAGGAGACTCTATGGAATGCTTTCTCAGCATCCAACGAGAGTATCTAATTACAAATTTTTAACTGCATCTAGCCAGACATAATTTGGGCTTAGGTACTGCACATAGCAATCCGCTAGCGATCTCGTTAGGTTGCATACTAATGAGATCGCTAGCGGATCGTTTCTATATCGCTAAATGCGGCCACATGCGTATAGTTAACGACGCTATCGCCGTAGCGATCTTCTTAACGACTTTAGCGTACAAAAGTACGCTAATCGCTAGAAAAGTGCCACCAGCGATAAGATACTTACCAGCGGGAGCCAGCGATGAAATAGGTCCGGAACGATTCCAGCGCGAGCGAGATCACAGCGAGCTCGTCGCTGGAAGCTGCCGCTGAACAATCGCTAACGGATGCTAATATGACGTTTTTTAGCATCTCGTTAGCGATATTGTTTAGTTGGCATACCCTTAAGTGGCAGTGTCGCTAGTCAGGCGATTAACCCAGCTGTTAAGCAAGCTACACCACCTGTAGTTGGACACTTATTTTCAAAGGAATGCTTCGGGCCCCGGGACACTCAGTGATGAACATCGGGGAGGCACCCAAGGCACAGGGGCTGTGACTGGCGGTAGGATGCCTTGCGGTGGACCGCCAAGCTCGATCCTTATAAAAACTTTTAAACTGCAGCAGCTTTAGTGGACGCTACTGGAGCTGGAATTACCGTGGCTGCTGGCATGGGACTTGCCCTCCAATAGATCCTTGTAAAAGGATTTAAAATGTACTCATTCAAATTAGAGAGACAATTTAAATCAAAAAGATTAGACCTGCCTCCACCGCAGGGGGGCTCGCTCTACCCACCAGGGACAGGCACCAGTATTGGGAGAGGGGGGCTGGCCGTCAGGGTGCACCGCAGCTCTGGCACAAACCTGGCGACACGCAGGTCGCATGGGCAGGAACAGACTGGCCATGTCGGCTTCGCACTTTTTTGGTTTTAGAAGGGCATGACATGCCTATATCTGTGTCTCCCCCTCCTTTTACTCCTCCAACTCTTTTTTTTAAACTCTTTTTTATTGGTTTTCAACAAATTGACAAAAAATTGTACGCATCATATATATTACATTAGTGTCATGACTCACATATATATCTCTAGCGTACATATTGCAAGCAGTAATAACAAATAATAATAATTACAAATATAATAATAATTCCAACAGTAGTAATAACATCTCCCCCTTAGGTCCACAACTGTATGATTTTGTATTGATTAATATTTAATTGAGTCTTCCTACTATATATCGTATAATGAATTTCTCATGCCATACACTTTAATTTACCTAGACTACCTCCCAAGTCCTCTAAAATATACCATTCCGAGTTAATTAAAGGCAACATTATCTCTTGAATTTCCCAAGTGGATAGAGACGTTTCCATAAACGCTCTCCATTTCTTAAAAAACCCTCTCGTCATCTTATCTTTGTTCCTTTCTGTTTCTCTTTTTTCCAAATATAAGGTGGATAATAAACCTGACTTAACTTCCTTTGCCCCTGGAAGTGATTTGGCAAGCCAGTACTACAAAATCAATCGCTTTGCTACCATTGCTATAGTGTGAAACAGTTCATGCAAATGACCTCCTCTCGTTTTATCTAACGTATAATGAAACAGCCAGCATATTGGGTCAATGTCGACCCAAACCCCACTCATCTGCACATATAACCCCTGGACCTCTTTCCAGAACCCTTGTGTTCTGGGGCATGACTACATGCCATGTTCCATATCTGTTTTAGTTGTATTACATTTGGGACAACTTGTCTGTCTATCAGGATTCCGTGGGTTTGCTGGTATGTTGAAGCCACATATTATTTTGTGCATTATCCTGAATTGACTATCCCTCCACTGTTCATTAATAATATTTTTCCTTACTAGTTCCCACCCTTGTAATATTTTATGCTCAAGATCTTCATCTTGCATATGTTTCATCCATTTATTAGATATTTTATCTGAACCTGAAGGCCTCAATGTCTCTCTTAACGTTCTATATATTGAGGAGATCGATACCTCTGCAATATCTTTGGTAATCAAATCACTCCACGTCTCAGATTCAATCTCTCTCCTCACATCTTGTAGATTGTCCAATACATAATGTTTCAATTGACTATATAGCATCAAGTGGAATCTTGGTAATTCAAATTTGTCTATTACCTCTAACCCCGTTAGCCAGCGATTCTCTTGTGCATGTAATAGATCTCCTAGTGTCCGTATACCTTTCCTAGCCCATTCTAGATATAGTTTATTTTCTCTTCCCATTTTAAATGCTGGGAATGCCCAAGGATTCAGATGTTTCGATATTCTCCATGACATTTTTAATTTTTTCCTCACTGCCTTCCATGTGGCAATAGTATCTTTACATATCACTGAATGCTTGATATTAGGAGGAATATATGACAGTGGCGTGTGTAGCAGTGCCGTCAAATCCCATCTACCACAAAACTCCGATTCTAGCGTATAATCAGTGTAACGACTCGTCTTTTTAATCCAATCAATTACGTTTCTCATTAAACATGCAAGATTATACCCCCGTATGTTCGGCAGCCCCGCTCCCCCGTCCTCTTTTGAGTGCATTAATGTTTTCATGGCAATTAATTTTGGTAATATTCCAGCCAATCTATCTGCCATTATTTTTGAGAGAAGTTTGACATCTTGATTTATTAATGATATTGGTCTATAACCCGAAGGGTCCTCTGCATCTTTTCCTCCCTTCGGGAGAAGTTTTATGTATGCTGTATTCATGTTTTCTGACATGACATTCCTTGTAGAATGTGGTTGTATAGATCTTTGAGTGTGGGGGTGATTTGTTCCCTTATAGCTTTATAAAAGTGTCAGTTGAACCCGTCAGGTCCCGGGGCCTTATTGACTCCTATCCCCCTTATTGCCATACTAATTTCTTCTTCCGTAATAGCCCCATTTAGTTTTTGCAGGTCCTCATCCGTCAATCTCGGGATATTAATTTTGTCTAACCAATTATCACCGTCTACATCCTGTTGCCCTTCCTCGCTATATAGCTTGGTGTAAAATTTGCCTAATTCTCGATTTATATCCTTAGGGTCTGTAAGGCGTTGACCTCCCTTTTCCCTAATTGCCATTATAGATGTATAAGCATAACTCCCTCTAGCTAAATTAGCCAATATTTTCCCAGCTTTGTCTCCATATCTATTTAATTCTATTTTCAAATAATTCCTATGCAGTTGCTCTCTTTTTTCTGCCCATTCATCAAAAAAAATTTCGCACTCAACCACTTACTTTTATCCTCCTCTGATAGCGAGTTTTTATATTTGGTATATGATGTCCTAACCTCTCCACTTGCTTTTGAAAATTTCTCTTTTATTCATTTCTTTAATCTCTGCATGTAAGCTATGATATTCCCCCTTATTACCGCCTTTGCAGTTTCCCAGTATAACCTATGATTGGATTTATGTTCCTCATTATGTGACGCAAATTCTGTCCACCATTCTCCCATCCTTTTCACAAAGTCATTATCTTTCATCATGGTCCCTGGGAATCGCCATAAATAGTCTGTCCCTTTCTGATGTGTATCTGCTATATCCAGAGTTACAGGGCTATGATCTGAGATTACTAAGTCTTCAACACTGGCAACCAACATTTTTTGTAAAATTTTATCTGAAACAATGAACATGTCAAGTCTTGACCACATCATATGTGCGTGAGAATAGTGTGTAAATTCCCGCTCCATGGGATGCGTTATTCTCCAAGCACCTTTTAATTGCCAGTTCTTTATCATCTCTTCTAAATATCCTTTCTTATACGTGCATTTATTTCCCTTGCTTTGCTGTAATACCTTATCACTCCTCTTTCGATCTTCTTCCTCCCTAAGTACCTCATTATATTTCCCGCCTATTATTATTTTCTCGCTACTGTCAGTGAGTATTGTATTCTGCAGGGACATAAAGAATTTTTTTTGATTTGCATTTGGTGCATATATGTTGTACATACTCATACTGTCGTTATGTATCTGTAAATTTAAATGAATTACTCTTCCTTCTTGGTCTGTTTCTATTGATGTCACCTTGTGCGCTAGCATCTTATGTATGAGTATTAAAACTCCTGCTTTCCTATCCGATGAACTGGATCCATACACCTCTCCCACCCATAATTTTTTCATCCTAAAAAAATCTTCTTTTCTCAAGTGTGTCTCCTGTAACATGGCAATATCTGCTTTTAACCTTTTCAGATGACGTAGTATCATCAGCCTTTTGTTTGGTGAGCGTAATTCTTTCACATTCCAAGTTACCAACCTAACCATTATTTAATATATAGTATTTTTTCCTGCGAGGTCTAGTTGATTTCCCTCTGCTTGGACATGTTATATTCATTAATATTATCTCAATTTTTAACATAATTTTCCGTATGTTGCAAGTATAGTCGTGGACCAATCCCTTTTTCCCTCCCCTACTTTTTTTGTCTTTCCCATTGCCCTCCCCCCCTGTTGTAACCTCTCCTGTACTCCTCTTTTTTCCGCCATTATCCAACCAGTTATTCCCCTGACCGCCTTTTTTTTTTTTGTCAGATCTAACATTAACATCTAATGTTAAATGAGCGTTAGATTGAATTTTTGAGCCCTGGACCTCTTATAAACAGTAAACTTTGAAAATGAACAAACAAACATATAACTCCTTATGTTTCCTTGTGTCCCCGTCTCTTTCCCTCCCTCCGCAAGGAATAACCCCCACAATCGTGCATTAGCTCCTCTTTTATCTGGATTTTGCACGTCTCTCTTTTATATAAACATCTTGATACCGTCAGTCCAGAGTTCTCGTATTCGCCTCTCTTCTGTTCATCTCTGTCTGAGGATTGGGGGGATTAGTAGCATGTCCTTCCCTTTACTCCTTTATAATAGGAAAGATGGAACACAAACTAACAAAACAAATGAACAATTAGACTAACAAGCTGACAAGCAAGCAAACCATCAAGCCAGAGAGAAGAATGAAAGAAGAGAAAAGAAAGGGAAAAAAAAAAAAATAAATAAATTTAAAAAAAAAGAAAAGGAAAAAAAAAAAGGGGAAAGGGGAAGGGGGTGGGATGGTGGTGATGAGGTGTAAACCTTCCCTCTCCTCATTTTTCCTTATTAATGTACGTGTGGCTAAATCATCAAACGATTTATTTTTGTTGATAACTAGTTGCTAGTTGTATCTTGTTGCATCCGCTCATCCGACTTTTCATCTAGTTTCTTGTCTTGAAAGACCTTTTTTAGCAGATCTAGTCATAGGTGTTCTCTGTTCTTTAACTCCTGCTCCTTTTTCATTAGTTCCCTCCATCTGTGTCTCTGAACGTAGGTTATAGGAGCGTGTTGACTCTTTTCCCTCTTCTGAGTGTCTCTTTGTCACCTCTCTCTCCGGGCTGGCATTAACAGGTGATTGATGACTCGGTGCTGGTATTTGCTGGGTTATACTTTTCATGGCCTCTTTGGGGTCCGTGAAAGCCCGCATCATGCCCTTCTTCACTCTAAACCGTAAAGTGGCTGGGTAATTCAGTTGGAATCTGATATTACGTTTAAACAGCAGTGTGCATACTTCACTGAATGCTCTCCTTCTCCGCGTCACCTCGGCTGAAAAGTCTCCAAATAAGAGGATTTTGTGCCCATTAATTAACAGCGGCTGACATCTCCCTTTGTATGCCCTGAGTATTTCTTCCTTATCCTTGAAATTCAACTTTGCCACTGATTGGTGCGGTTTATGCTGTTCCTTAATGTTTTGCGCGTTTCTGTTACCTCTTTTCTCTGAGTGTTCTCTGAGAGGACCTATCCTATGGGCACGCTCCACTCGACACTAGTATGGCAGCCCCAATTCCTTAGGCAAGTTAACCTCAAAAATGTCATTTAACTGTCCTGCATTTATTGATTCTGGGAGACCAATCAGTTTCAAGTTATTTCTGCGGGATCTGTTCTCTAAGTCTTCCAGCTTCTCAATAGTGTATGAGGACTGCGCCTTTAAATCTGTCACTTGCTTCTCTAGCTGACAGACTTTATCCTCTGCCTCAGAAATCCTGTGTTCACTTCTTGTAGTTGCTTCTCTTGATGGTCTATTTTATTCTGCAGCTCTTTGGTGGTGGCTTGTATCATGTTAGCTACAGCCTTTTTAAAGTCTTCAGCTAGATAAACTGCTATTTCTTTAGCTAATTGCCTAAAATCCATTTGGGCATGTGTGCATAATTGCTTATCCAGCCTGCTGCTTAAGTCTGCATTTGTTGCTGTTTGCAGACCCTATGTCTCTTCATCTATAGCTCTCCCTCCTCCATGCCTTGTATCCTCTGTCACTTTGCACACCTGCATCTGAGCCTGAGCCTCCGACGCCATTAGCTTCTTCCCGCCCTGTCCCCCTCCTCCGCTCTCTTCTCCAGCTCCTTTGGCTGCTTCTCCACCCCCACTTCTTGTAACATACCGGTCCATACTGTGACCTTTCCTGGGGGTCTCTGCAGTGTTTGTGACCTTCGGTGTGTTTCAGGGCTCTGCTTTTTGTCTGAATTATTGCGGCTGTCAGTGGGAGCTCACTCACCCACGTCTTCTCATGGCGGCGCCAGACCCGGAAGTTCCTCTTTTCTTTTCGCATGACTATATGTACTTGTCACTTTTCCATGTGTTAGTTGTGTCTTCTGAACAGTTTGTCAGGTTTTGGACACCTTTGAAGTGTTTTCTATGTGTTTTCTATGTGTTTCTATGTGTTTTAGTTTGCCTGCCATTGGTTTTAATGGTGTTCGACGAACAGTTCGTCGAACACACGGGTATTCGATGAACCGAACCGAACTCTAACACTACGGGGGTGGCTCAACAGTACCAGCAATCTCTCATTTTTTCAACAAAATTTACAAAGCCATTTTTTTAGAGACCACATCGTATTTGAAGTGACTTTGAGGGGTCTATATGACAGAAAATACCCAAAAGTGACACCATTTTAAAAACTGCACCCCTCAAGTTGCACAGAACCACATTCAAGAAGTTTATTAACCCTTAAGGTCCTTCATGAGAACTGAAGCAATGAGAAGGAAAAAATGAACATTTTACTTTTTCCGCAAAAACTTTATATTAGACTCAAACTTTTTTATTTTCACAAGGGTAACAAGCGAAAATGGACCACAAAATTTGTTGTACAATTTCTCCTGAGTACGCTGATACCTCATTTGTGGGGAAAATCTACTGTTTGGGTGCACGGCAGGGCTCGGAAGGGACAGAGCATCGTTTGACTTTTTGAACGCAAAATTGGCTGGAATCAAGAGCGGACACCATGTCGCGTTTGGAGAGCCCCTGATGTACCTAAACAGTGGAAAACCCCCCTCAAGTGACCCCATTTTTGAAACCACACCCCTCAAGGATTTTATCCAGGGGTATAGTGAGCATTTTTAACTCACAGGTATGACACAGAATATGATAACATTAGGTGTTATGTTACGGTAGCTGAGGAGTGCAGGTAAAAAAGGAAATACACCAGAGCAGTTGGAATCTATGAGATTGCAGTACCCTGACTAACCACCACAACTAGAGGCAGCCGTGGAGCGTTCCTACGATGGTCCTAGACGCCTCGTCACAGCCTGAGAAACTAACTACACCTAAAGATAGAAATAGGAAAGCTATCTGCCCCGGAGCAGAACCCCAAAGATAATAGAAAGCCCCCAAACATGTAATGGCGGTTAGACAAGAGGAAATACTGACACAGAAAGAAAATAGTATGAGCAAACGCTGGGGCCCAAACTATCTAAATAGAAAAGGAAAGGAAGGGTACTTACTGCAATCCCAGAAAACCCTGAAAAACACCAACTCTACTAATTTCAAAATCACCTGAGATCACACGACCTCTACCACCTAAATTAGTTCTCTGGTGTAACAAAAACAGCAGCCACTGAAAAAACTGCAAAAAGCAAAAGTACAAAACACAGTGGCTGGACTAAACTGAGAGGGCAAAAGCCCCCGGAGGGGACCCAGAAGGCCCCCACAGAAGTGCAGGACAAAATGCAAAAATATAGCAAAAACACAAAATAAGAAATTGTCTTATCTGATAGCAGGAGATGCAGACACGACACAGCAGGCTACAAGGGAAACTGGAAAGAAGGATTCAGACCAGAACAATTGATCACCGGCAACCCTGATGGGAAAATGATTCCCTTAAATAAGACCAATCAGTAACACCTGATTCCCAATCCTCACTAGTACCGCTTGTAACCACCAGAGGGAGCCTCTGCTCAGAACTCATCTCAAACCCATTCACAACAGTACCCCCCCCTTGAGGAGGGGTCACCGAACCCTCATTTGAGCAACCAGGTCGGTCAGGATGAGTTCTATGATACTCACGGATAAGTCTCCTAGCATGGATGTCCGAAGCAAACACCCAAGAATTATCTTCCTGACCATAACCTCTCCATTTAACCAAATACTGGAGTCTTCGTCTAGAAAAACGAGAATCCAATATTTTCTCAACCACATACTCCAGATTGCCCTCAACCAAAACAGGGTCAGGAGGCACAGCAGCAGGAACCACTGGCTCAACAAACCTCTTCAACAAGGACTTGTGGAACACGTTATGGATCTTAAATGTCCCTGGAAGAAGCAAACGAAAAGAAACAGGATTAATAATCTCCATGATCTTATAAGGTCCAATGAACCTAGGCTTAAATTTAGGAGATGCTACTCTCATAGGAATATTCTTTGAGGACAACCAGACCAAGTCCCCCACTTCAAACCGAGGACCATCAGTCCCATGCCGGTTAGCAAACCGCTGGGCCTTCTCCTGAGAGAGGGACAACCTCTCCACTACCTGGTCCCAAATCTGCTGCATACGCTCAACAACAGAGTCAACACCTGGACAGACAGAAGCCTCCGTCTGTCCTGAAGAAAATCGAGGGTGAAACCCAGAATTACAGAAAAACGGAGACATCAAAGTGGCAGAGCTAGCCCTATTATTAAGAGCAAACTCAGCCAAAGGCAAAAAAGAGACCCAGTCATCCTGATCAGCAGACACAAAGCATCTTAGATAAGTCTCCAATGTCTGGTTTGTTCTCTCAGTTTGACCATTGGTCTGAGGATGAAATGCCGAGGAGAAAGACAATTGAACACCCAGTTTAGAACAAAAAGTCCTCCAAAATCTGGAAACAAACTGGACTCCTCTGTCAGACACAATGTTCTCAGGAATGCCGTGTAAACGAACCACGTGCTGAAGGAACAACGGCACCAATTCAGAGGAGGAAGGCAACTTAGGTAATGGCACAAGATGTATCATTTTGGAAAACCTATCACAAATTACCCAGATGGTGGTCATTCTCTGAGAAACAGGAAGATCGGAAATGAAATCCATAGAGATATGGGTCCATGGTCTCTTGGGCACAGGCAATGGCATCAACAAACCACTAGAGCGAGAGCAAGGCTTGGAGCGAGAGCAAGTCCCGCAGGACTGCACAAATTCCCTGACATCGCGAGACAAGGTAGGCCACCAAAAGGACCGACTAACCAAGTCTCTGGTACCAAAAATTCCGGGATGCCCAGCCAATGCGGAACAATGAATCTCAGACATCACACTCTTTTTCCATTGGTCCGGGACAAACAATTTTCCAACAGGGCAGCGCTCGGGCCTATCCTCCTGACACCCCTCCAGAGCAAGTCTCAAATTAGGCGAGATGGCGGAAAGAACTACACCCTCCTTCAAAATAACAGAGGGATCAGATAGCTCAGGAGAGTCCGCAAGGAAACTCCTCGAGAGGGCATCCGCCTTAACATTCTTAGTGCCAGGAAGAAAGGAAACCACAAAATTAAAACGTGTGAAAAACAAGGCCCACCTGGCCTGTCTAGGATTGAGTCGCTTGGCAGATTCCAGATAGACCAGATTCTTATGGTCCGTAAGGACCACCACCTGATGTTTGGCTCCCTCCAGCCAATGTCTCCACTCTTCAAAAGCCCACTTCATGGCCAATAACTCCCGATTACCCACGTCATAATTACGTTCAGTAGGAGAAAATTTTCGAGAGAAAAAGGCACAAGGGTTACTTTTAGAGGTCTCTGGATCTTTTTGGGACAAAACGGCACCTGCCCCAATTTCAGAGGCATCAACCTCCACCTGAAATGGCAGAGAAACATCAGGCTGCCGTAGAACAGGAGCAGAAGTGAATCTCTGCTTAAGTTCCTGAAACGCAGAGACTGCCTCAGGATGCCAATTCACCACATCAGAACCCTTTCTGGTCAAATCAGTTAATGGTTTAACAATAACAGAGAAATTACCAATAAATTTACGATAAAAATTGGCAAAACCCAAAAATCTCTGAAGAGCCTTTAATGAAGTAGGTTGGACCCAATCACAGATGGCCTGAACCTTGACCGGGTCCATTTCAATAACAGATGGGGACAAAATGAATCCCAGAAATGAGATCTTCTGTACGCCAAAAAGACACTTTGATCCCTTCACATACAGAGCATTCTCTCTCAAAATCTGGAATACAGTTCGAACATGTTTCACATGAGAGTCCCAGTCATTAGAAAAAATCAAGATATCATCCAAATAAACAATCAGAAACTTGTCCACAAAATCCCTGAAAATGTCATTCATGAAGGACTGGAAGACGGAAGGAGCATTAGTGAGCCCAAAGGGCATCACAAGGTACTCAAAATGCCCTTCAGGGGTGTTAAATGCCGTCTTCCATTCATCCCCGTGCTTAATGCGAATAAGGTTATACGCCCCCCTGAGGTCAAGCTTGGTAAACCAAGTAGCGTTTTTCACCCTGGAAAACAGGTCAGAAATCAAGGGTAACGGTATTGATATTTCACAGTAATATTGTTCAAGAGACGATAATCAATACACGGCCTTAATGAACCATCTTTTTTGGCCACAAAGAAAAAACCGGCACCTAAGGGTGAAGAGGATGGTCTGATATGACCCTTCTCCAATGATTCCTTGATATAAGACCGCATAGCGTCATGTTCAGGTACAGACAAGTTAAAAAGGCGACCCTTAGGGAATTTACTACCTGGCACTAATTCAATAGCGCAGTCATAGCTCCTATGGGAGGTAAGGATGCAGATTTACTTTCGCTAAACACATCAGAAAAATCAAACAAAAAGTCAGGAACATCCTCAGCCTGGGGGGAGGCAGAAAAAACAGGAGTGTTGGTATTAACACATTGGCAGCCCCAACTGGTTACAGACACAGATTTCCAATCCAAAACAGGATTATGAGACTGTAACCAAGGGAAACCCAGCACGATAATGTCATGCAGATTATATAGAACCAAAAATTTGCAGCACTCCTGGTGATCAGGTTCAACCCTCATTATCACCTGAGTAGAAAACTGGGGTTTATTCTCAGCCAAAGGGGTAGAATCGATCCCCAGTAGGGGAATAGACTTCTGTAGGGTATCAAGGGAAATCCACAACGTTTAGCAAAATCATAATCCATCAGGTTAATAGCTGCTCCAGAATCAACGAAAGCCTGAGCAGAAAATGAGGACAGAGAGCATATCAGAGTGACAGTTAATAAAAACTTAGTCTGAACACTACCCAAGACAACTGAGCGTGCAAAACGTCTTCCCCGCTTAGGGCAGACTGAAATAGCATGAGAGGCATCACCACAGTAGAAACATAACCCATTGCGCTTTCGAAACTCATGACGCTGTGCCCCAGACACCACTCCATCACACTGCATGGGCTCAGCAGCTGGCTCACAAGGCAACACCACTCCACGCATACTTCTCCGCTCACGCAAACGTCTGTCAATTTGAATCGCTAATGACATAGAATCATTGAGACCAAGGGGACAGGGAATCCCACCATAACATCCTTTACATTATCCGACAGACCCTTCCGGAAAAGGGCCGCCAAAGCGTCGTCATTCCATTTGGTCAGGACTGCCCACCTACGGAATCTCTGACAGTATAACTCAGCGTCATCAAGCCCCTGATTTAATGCCAACAAGGCTTTTTCAGCTTGATCAGTGACATTAGGCTCATCGTACAATAACCCCAAAGCCTGAAAAAATGCATCAACATCACTCAAAACAGGATCCCCAGGTGTGAGGGAAAAAGCCCAATCCTGAGGATCGCCGCGCAGGAGAGAGATGACAATTTGAACCTGCTGCGCTGCGTTTCCTGAGGACTTAGATTTTAAGGCAAGAAACAATTTACAATTATTTTTGAAATTCTGAAACTTAGCTCGATCCCCTGAAAACAAATCTGGCATGGGGATCCTAGGTTCCACAACAGGCAACCTAGCAAGATATGCAGCAATACTCCGAACCTCAGTGGCAAGCTGATCCACACGGCCAGACAACTGTGCAAACTCCATTGGGAGAAAAGATCCTCCCCAGCACCCAGAGATACAGAGGGAAAAAAAAAAAAAAAAAATGCAACAAACAGAAAAATATCTCTGACAACTTTTCTTCCTTCAAAATATTTTTTCCCTTCTGTGAGTACCATACAATTTTTTTTTTAAGGCCGGTGATACTGTTATGTTACGGTAGCTGAGGAGTGCAGGTAAAAAAGGAAATACACCAGAGCAGTTGGAATCTATGAGATTGCAGTACCCTGACTAACCACCACAACTAGAGGCAGCCGTGGAGCGTTCCTACGATGGTCCTAGACGCCTCGTCACAGCCTGAGAAACTAACTACACCTAAAGATAGAAATAGGAAAGCTATCTGCCCCGGAGCAGAACCCCAAAGATAATAGAAAGCCCCCAAACATGTAATGGCGGTTAGACAAGAGGAAATACTGACACAGAAAGAAAATAGTATGAGCAAACGCTGGGGCCCAAACTATCTAAATAGAAAAGGAAAGGAAGGGTACTTACTGCAATCCCAGAAAACCCTGAAAAACACCAACTCTACTAATTTCAAAATCACCTGAGATCACACGACCTCTACCACCTAAATTAGTTCTCTGGTGTAACAAAAACAGCAGCCACTGAAAAAACTGCAAAAAGCAAAAGTACAAAACACAGTGGCTGGACTAAACTGAGAGGGCAAAAGCCCCCGGAGGGGACCCAGAAGGCCCCCACAGAAGTGCAGGACAAAATGCAAAAATATAGCAAAAACACAAATAAGAAATTGTCTTATCTGATAGCAGGAGATGCAGACATGACACAGCAGGCTACAAGGGAAACTGGAAAGAAGGATTCAGACCAGAACAATTGATCACCGGCAACCCTGATGGGAAAATGATTCCCTTAAATAAGACCAATCAGTAACACCTGATTCCCAATCCTCACTAGTACCGCTTGTAACCACCAGAGGGAGCCTCTGCTCAGAACTCATCTCAAACCCATTCACAACAATTAGGTTGTTCAGTTGAATATGTTGTCATTAGTGTTCTGTGAAAATGCTCGCTACTCCAGTTTGTATTGGGTGCCTTGCCCTGCATGTTTCACGATTGTTAGACAGACACCCAAAAAAAACCTTGCAGGGATCCACAATACTCTGCATACCCAAACACCCGATGCAAACTCGAGTAGCGAGCACTTACGCTCAACACTAGCCGTCATATCGTCATCATTATTTTTTTATACTTTTGAAAAAATAAAACAATTCTAATTCCAATCCTAACACAACTCTAACCCCAACCCTAACACAACCCCAACCTAAAAAAAGTAAAAAAAGGTAAAAAAAAATTATTTTAGAATTTTTATCTAACTAAGGGGGTGACAAAGGAGGGTTTGATTTACTATTTTTTTTCTTTGATCACTGTGATAGGGTCTATAACAGTGATCAATAGGAACCAATAGGAAAAAATCCCTATTTTTTGCCGGTGGTCGTTAAGGGGTTAAATTTAGGTTGATAAGTTTTGCATTTTTTTCCAATAAAAATATCTGAAATTTGATGAAAATGTAAAAAAATTAGCAATTTTCAAACTTTGCATTCATATAGCCTAAAATCAGATAGTCATTCCACACAAAGAAGTTAATAAACAACATCTACCATGTCTACTTCATGTCAGCATATCAAATATTGACTGTCACTTCCAAACAGAAACCAGGTGTGTAGAGGTGCTTACCAAGAGTGGCCGTATATAAGTAACAAATAAAGTTGCACTCTGTAGCGCTACCGCATAAAAACATGAAATATATGAAATTTGAATTGCATTACTGCACTAGAAAATAGGAAAAAAAACAAAGATACTAAGGACATCATTTGGTCAGTTCAATTATATGCTAAGTACTGTATCTTCGTTTGTTCCTATTTTCTAGAGCAGTAATACAATTCTAATTCCATATATTTCATGTTTTCATGCGGTAGCGCTACAGAGTGCTACTTTATTTGTTAGTTACTTTATGTCAGCTTCATTTTTCAAACATCCTTTCATTTTATTAGAAGGATAAAATGGTTAAAATTCAGCAGCAATTTTTAATTTTTTTCAAGAAAAATTGCAAACCCTGTTTTGTAGTGACTTTAAGGAGCCTTTATGTCAGAAAACTTCCAGAAGTGATACTATTTTAAAGTTGTCACCTCTCACATTATTAAAAAATGTTGTCAGGAAATTTGTTAACGTTTCATTTGCTCCACAGGAATTAACGCAAAGTTGAATTAAAAATCACATTCTCTTCTATTGCTTTAGCCTCAAATGTTTCATTTTCACAAGTAATGGGAGAAAATTTACCCAACCTTTTTTTACGCAATTTCTTCTGACTGTGGTATACATCATATGTGGTCGAAAACTACTATTTGGGTACAAAGCAGGGCTTGGAGGAAAGGAGCACTCTTTGATTTTTAGGACACAAATTTGCCTGGAATAAATGCATGTCGCATTTGCAGAGTCACTGCTGTGCCAGAATAGTAGAAATCCCATTAATTTATCCACTTCGGAAACTAGACCCCTCCAAGAATTTGTCTAGGGATATGGTGAGTATTTGAATTCACAAGTGTTTCACAGAACTTTAAGGCCAGCGTCACACTTGCGAGTGTGATGCGAGTAAGTCGCACGACTTTCTCGCATCAACACCCGGCAGGGCCGCCCCCTCTCGGACCCGAGTGTGCGGCTGCATAGAAATACATGCAGCCGCACACTCGGGTCCGAGAGCGGGCGGCCGTGCCGGGTGTTGATGCGAGAAAGTCGTGCGACTTACTCGCATCACACTCGCAAGTATAACGCCGGCCTTATATGAAAAATCACGTTTCCCTATACTCAGGCAGGACATGAAGGGTTAACATTCTTCCTTCTCTCAGCTAAGAAAGAAAAAGGACAGTATCAGCCTCTAACAACACCAATTCGTTACATGTACATGTACCCCAGAGACAATGGCTAGCCATGTTTCTTTGGTCTAAGCGGGACTGTGTGTCTTCTGTTTATAAGTTTTCTTACTGCCACTACAGAGGAAACCAGGGAGGATACCTATCATATCCTCTCTTCTTCCCCTTCCTGTGGTCCAGGG
>JARQOD010006868.1:0-41117 GCA_033576555.1 Oophaga sylvatica | reverse complement strand
ACCTCCCTACAAACCAAATCCCAAATGTCTGTCCCTATTTCCCTCTTCGCCAGATTTCTAAAACTTAATATGGACAAAACAGAATACATCATCTTTCCCCCATCTCACTCAACCACCCCAATGGACCTATCCATTAAAGTAAATGGCTGCCCACTGTCCCCAGTCCCACAAGCTCCCTATCTCGGGTAATCATTGACCCTGATCCTCCTTAAAACCACATATCCCTTCCATTTCTTGCCAACTTCAACTCAAAAATATTCCCAACCAAGAATCTGCAAAAACTCTAGTCCATCCCCTCATCGTTCCTGCCTTGACTACGCAATCTCCTACTCTATGGCTTCCCCTCTAACAATTTTGCTCCCCTCCATTCTACCCCTAAACTCTTCTGCCCACTAATCCACCTGTCCCCCCCGCTATTCCCCAGCCTCTCCCCTCTGTCAATACCTTCACTGGCTCCCTTTACCCAAAGACTTCATTTCAAACCCTAATCATGACAAAGCCACCCCAACATAAAGCCCTCCATAAAATCTGTGACTTAGTCTCCTGGTAATTACTTGCACGCAACCTCAGATCCTCAGAAGATCTCCTTCTCGACTCCCCTCTTATCTCCCCCCACAATCGGCTACAAGATTTCTCCTATGCATCCCCCCTATTTCTGTAACTCTCTACCACAACATATCAGACCTCACCTACCTTGAAAACCTTCAAAAAGAATCTGAAGACCTACCTCTTCCGCAACCTACAACCTGCAGTAACCACCAATCGACCAAACGACTGCACGACCAGCACAAACCCTCACCTACTGTATTCTCAACCATCCCTTGTAGATTGTGACTCTCGCGGGCAGGTTCCTCTCTCCTCCTGTACCAGTCTTGACTTGTATTGTATTGTTTCAGATTACTGTACTTGTTTTTTATTATGTAAAACCCCCCCTTTGTGTACCCTGGTGTTAGGCACACGCAGTACCCTGGAGAGTGTGTGGCGAGACAGCAGTTTTAATGCAAATATTCATTCACTCAACTATACTAGACCACCCTTTGGGTAGTGGAGTTACTCTTGAGGGAGTGGGTCAAGGCGTATGTGTTAGAGTGATTTAGTCAGTCTAGTTCCTGTCTTCGGACAGAGAAGACGTCTGGAGTCTAGTTCCTGTCTTTGGACAGAGAAGACGTCTGGAGTTTAGTTCCTGACTTCAGAGAGAGAAACGTCTGGAGGAGGAAGCAGTCCAATTGCTCATCATCAGTTCGGGAAATGGAGTCTAGTATAGGTGCTTTAATTCACCTTAGCCTAGTCAGAGCTGTACCTCATCAGCATACCTGGAAGGAAAGAAGAAGTTTAGTGCAGAAAGTCTTCATACCTGTCTAAAGGACGGTATAAGGTTCAGAGACGTGCTCCTGCCTATTGAAAACTGAGCATCTGTAACTAACTTTGAAGTGAAGGAAAAAAGAAGTGACCCGCTCGACCCTTTGGGTAGTGTGAGTGCTTAGTACCAGCGAGGACAAGGCGAAAGGCACAGTGGTTTATTGGAATAGTGCTTACGGATTGAAGAAGTCCTGCACATTGCTACCGGTCACTGGGGACCGAAGGATCACTACTGTTTCAAGCATAGTGATAGGAAAACCAGGAATTTACCGGACCTTAGGTCGCGGCAAACAAGCCCCTTATAGTCAGTACGTAACTGGGTCAGGGGGAGTGAAGACTTTGAATCAGTGCACGATAAGATAAGAATTCAGCTCCCTCGCAGGAAGGCTCCTAACACAAAGCTGACTGGGCGGTACAGCTATAGATTAGCTGGAGATATTGAGGGAACTACGCTTCAGGCTGGTTGTACTCATTGTATTGGAAGTAAAGGAGGCCCCTAACTTGTCCAGCTGCTGTCTCAAGATACACTCTCCTTGGATCAGCCTCCCTGGACCTGCCTGAACATCTTACAAGTAAAGGTATGGAAAGACGCTGACCGTGTGAGACTGTGTTATTTACCTGCACCCGACTACACTCACTTCATGGACTTTGAGGGACCAGTCCCACCTGTAGGGACCCGACATCTAGCTGCATCACCATCCCCTCAGAGATCTACAGCAGCGCTGGTACTAATTACCAGAAGACTACAGGTGGCGTCACGAACTGTATATAAACCTATCCCCTGTAAATATATCCCCAACATACGCCAGACCGCCAGGGCCACAGACCGAGCCACAGCTACCTGTGACAAACCCCATGGACTTCTACGGGCTCGGCTCTGAGTACCCCATTGCCCTGGTAATCCACAATTGTGGTGGCGGGTCGACACAAACTTGGCGTCACGAACAGGATGCGAAACTCGCAGAATTGCGAGCCCTGTGTGCCTAAGGAATTGTTTTTGTGAAAAAGGACTGTTTGCACTTTTGGCGTCAAAATCGCCATTTTTGTCGCCATATTCGCGCCCTCAGGCGCTGGAGAAGAAGGTGGGCGTACCTTCGTGGGCGTCTACCCCCTGTGGCGCGAAGAAAATGCCTGCCCTCTCAAAGTGCTATTACAATATGCGATCCTGCCCTACAGCAAAGGAGGTCCGCCTCCTCTTCACCTTCCCTGCGAGGAGGAGGAGACGCAAACCCCACCTCCACGGAAGAGACCGGATGTCTCCGCAGAAAAAAGAAAGAATCTTCTGGAACATCATGGAAGCAGGACGTGTGCAGCCGAGCAGGGAAGCGGAGGAAGGCAGGCCCCGTGCCCCAGCCAAGCTGCCACCAGCACCGGAGTTATCCGTGGTCCTGCACCTGCAGCAGGCGTTGCTAGAGATTCAAGAAGAAAATGCACGCCTGAAGAAGATGGTCCAGTACCAACCTGGCTTTGAAGAGATCGAGAGACGCCGGCGTACCCTGGAACAGCGGAGGCTGTGGGACACGGTGATCTCTCCCCTCAACGACCCTCCACGATTCCAGATACCGAAGAGTCTGCTGCCCAAGGCGAAGGAGCAACCGGAGGCTGCCCCCGAAAGTACCGATCCTGATCCCACCGGTGAAGCGGTGGAGGCGAAGGAGGTTGAGGAGGTATTGCCTGTTCCGGAACGCCCGCCCGGCCAGGAGGCCGCAGCAGATGATCGGTCCCCGGCAGGGACACCGGAGGGGTCCTGTCCGTCACTACCAGATGTGGACTGGGACGAGATGGCGCGCCTGGATGACGTCGCCTATACCGCCCAGTGGGAACAGGAATGGCAGAGTCGTGAGGAGAAGCAGAAACGCCAGCAGGAGGAAGAGCGGGAAACTCAGCGGGACCGTCAGCGACAATATGCAGAGCTGATCGCGGACAAAGAGAGTGTCCGGAGAGATAAAGGTACCCTGAGGGAACCGCGGCGGCAGGGGTGTGTGACTGAGTTCCAGCTCCGGAAGGGCTGGGGCTTTATCCGTGAACCGGGCCTCTACCCAGGGGTCTTTGTCAGCAGGCGTGATGTAGAATCCCACCTACCGCAAGGCCATCCCGGGAGGGACTTAGCCAATGGAGACATCGTCACATATACACGGCATTGGGGAATGAAGGATGGTATGCCCTTAACGTCACCATCGTCCGTGACCCCGTCCCAGACGCAGGTAACGTCACCACTACCGCAGCGTCCCCGTCTCTAGATCAAGCAGTAACCGGCCGTGCCCCAGCATCGCCCCCTGCAAATTCATCGCAACTAGCGACCCAGAGTTCATCGCAAAAGAAAGTTATATCTTCATCGCAACATGCGACCCAGTCTCAATCGCAATCTATGACACGGTCCATATCCTTAACTGTGATTGAAACGCAATCGGTGTCACGTGAGGAGAATGTACCTGTTGCGCCCCTAGAGGTTCGCACAAGAACTGTGGCGACCCAGACCCTAATCGCAGCGCATGATTTGCTAGTCCTGGGATCTAGGGCCCATTGCATTGTTCCAGCCCCCGGGGTGGAAAATGTATTGGAAAGTGTATTATTTGAAAATGAATAGATAGTAAAGAAGAATCGGTGAGATCCATATCGGGTCTACCATAAGTAAAAAGTTTGAGAATGTTTTATAAAGTTTTGCATATATATTTCTAACCGTAGAATGCCCGGCTGGGTAAACAGTAACCAGAAAAAGTTTTGCACTTTAGTATAATAATGTGATATTATATTTATGTCTTTGGTTTTACATTGGACTTAGAGGTTGAGGACTATGCCAACCCAGAACTTACTTGTACATAGTTGCGCTTCGGTGCCTTATTTTGGTTTTACATAAACCAGCACAACTACCTCTGAATACAAAAACCCGTGTGGTGGGCACTGAGTGAGGTCTGCAATCGGATGTCCTGCAGCCCACCCAGGACCTACGTTGAAGGTTTGGTGCGGGTCCTTCACAAGTATATTGTATATTTATTGAATGCTATTTAATACTTTTGTATTTCTATAATGTTTGCAACGTTCAAGATATCCTCACCTCCCGGATGGGACGAATTAATGTTATTGTTAATGTTTTCATGCATAAACAAAACTGTCTCTTTTGTATTTTACAGCCCGGGAGTGCTGTCTTTTACCATGGGGGAATGTGTAGCCCTGGTGTTAGGCACACGCAGTACCCTGGAGAGTGTGTGGCGAGACAGCAGTTTAATGCTAAATATTCATTCACTCAACATATACTAGACACACCCTTAGGGTAGTGGAGTTTACTCTTGAGGGAGTGGTCAAGGCGTATGTGTTAGAGTGATTTAGTCAGTCTAGTTCCTGTCTTCGGACAGAGAAGACGTCTGGAGTCTAGTTCCTGTCTTCGGACAGAGAAGACGTCTGGAGTTTAGTTCCTGACTTCAGAGAGAGAAGACGTCTGGAGGGAGGAAGCAGTCCAGATTGCTCTATCATCAGTTCGGAAAGTGGAGTCTAGTATAGGTGCTTTAATTCACCTTAGCCTAGTCAGAGCTGTACCTCATCAGCATACACTGGAAGGAAAGAAGAAGTTTAGTGCAGAAAGTCTTCAGTATCCTGTCTAAAGGACGGTATAAGGTTCAGAGACGTGCTCCTGCCTATTGAAAACTGAGCATCTGTAACTAACTTTGAAGTGAAGGAAAAGAAAGAAGTGACTGCTCGACCCTTGGCTAGTGTGAGTGCTTATGTTACCAGCGAGGACAAGGCGAAAGGCACAGTGGTTTATTGGAATAGTGCTTACGGATTGAAGAAGTCCTGCACATTGCTACCGGTCACTGGGGACCGAAGGATCACTACTGTTTCAAGCATAGTGATAGGAAAACCAGGAATTTACCGGACCTTAGGTCGCGGCAAACAAGCCCCTTATAGTCAGTACGTAACTGGGGTCAGGGGGAGTGAAGACTTTGAATCAGTGCACGATAAGATAAGAATTCAGCTCCCTCGCAGGAAGGCTCCTAACACAAAGCTGACTGGGCGGTACAGCTATAGATTAGCTGGAGATATTGAGGGAACTACGCTTCAGGCTGGTTGTACTCATTGTATTGGAAGTAAAGGAGGCCCCTAACTTGTCCAGCTGCTGTCTCAAGATACACTCTCCTTGGATCAGCCTCCCTGGGACCTGCCTGAACATCTTACAAGTAAAGGTATGGAAAGACGCTGACCGTGTGAGACTGTGTTATTTACCTGCACCCGACTACACTCACTTCATGGACTTTGAGGGACCAGTCCCACCTGTAGGGGACCCGACATCTAGCTGCATCACCATCCCCTCAGAGATCTACAGCAGCGCTGGTACTAATTACCAGAAGACTACAGGTGGCGTCACGAACTGTATATAAACCTATCCCTGTAAATATATCCCCAACATACGCCAGACCGCCAGGGCCACAGACCGAGCCACAGCTACCTGTGACAAACCCCATGGACTTCTACGGGCTCGGCTCTGAGTACCCCATTGCCCTGGTAATCCACAATTGTGGTGGCGGGTCGACACAAACTCACATGTAAAGCGCCATGGAGTAAATGGTGCTATAATAATAATAACCAGCAATGACCATGCTGCCACCTCAACACCACCGGAGCTGCTGCAACACCCAACCTCCTGTCTCCTTCCCCATCATCCTGTAGAATGTCCCTCTTCCCTCTGTACATGTCTATCATTGTTAGTATGTTTACTGTAAGTTATATCTGTATTTTGTATGTAACCCCTTCTCATGTACAGCACTATGAAACCAATGGTGCTATATAAATTATAATAATAATTACAACCAGGGATACTTTACTCTGAAAAACTCCAGCGTTTTAGACAAATTTTCTTTGAAGATATGTCCAGGGACCATAGAGAGAGACTAGATTAGTCCGGCTCCACCTCCAGATCGCTCTTCCCAGCTCTGCGGCAGGTGATTGAGAAGTCTTTCCATATCTACATGTGAGTGGGAGAGCAGTCAATCACCTAGAGTGGTGCCGGGAAAAGCTGGCTGGAGGTGTAACCGGACTAGACTCGTTTATCCCTATGGTCCCCCGACATATAATCAAAGTGTATTTCCTCTGAAACGCTGGAGCATTTCATAGAAAACTATACCTGGCTGCAATCGTGCAGCCAAGTTCGAATTCACGCAGCTATAATTTTGAAAAGCTTGAATCATATGGAAAGTTCCCTTTAAAGCTACAAAAACCCTTGTGTTTCCTTTCATTATACTACTTAAAAGAGACACAGGAGAATTTTAATATAAGCTACAAACTCGGAAAACATTTTTAAATGATTGGTTGAATGCACTTAAAAAATGAAGAGGAATTATAGATTGTGACTTATCTTCTGATGTGGGCTGCACAGGATGGCGCTGGAAAGCACAGATTATTCACTGTGTATTTTAAAGATATGGTACATTAGTCATGACAATACCATTGAGGAGATAATTGACATAAAGATTTGAAGGATGCTTGAACCATGCGCAAAGAACATCGCTGGATAATAGTAATGGTCCTGAGGAGAGACTCTGTAGGATCTATTACCATTACTATTATTCCGCAAAAGAAGACAAAAAAATGCAAAAGACTACATTTATTTTACATTAAAAAAATAAAAATTAATTTTTGAATTAACCCTCTAGGATGCAGCCCATTTTCATTTTTTGCAATTTAATTTTTCTTCCAAGAGACATACGGTAACTTTATCATCTTTCTGTTGATATACCTATATGGATACTTGTTTTTATGGGATACATTAAAGTTTTAAATGTCAACATATATTTTGCCTTATAATGAATTAACGAATGGAAAAATATTCCAAGGTATATGAAATGGTGAAAAAAAATGCAATTCTGCCATCATTTTTTAGGTTTCTCTTTTACAACATTCATTGGGCCATAAAAACGACCTGGAGTCATAATTTTCCAGATCAATACAATTCAGGTGATATCAAACGTAGTTTTATTTAATTGTTTTAGTGGCTTAAAAAAATTTTTTTCAACAACTTCCTACACTCATACTGTAAGTTTTTGTTTTTTTCTGCCAAAGAGCTGTATGAGGGATCGTATTTTGTGTGCTGAACTGTTTTTAGCGGTAACATTTTGGGGTTCATAAAACATTTAGATTGATTTTATTATTTTTTTTAGTTTATTAGGGGGACCCAATAATATGGCATTTTTGGTGATTTGATTTTTTTATCTTGAAAAAATAATGGGTTCAATAATTTTAAATTTCTAAAGATTAGAATTATTGCGGATGCCGCAATACCAAATATGAATACTTTTTTCATTTTTTTTTCTTTTGGAATTTGGAAAAGGGGGTAATTTGAAGATTTCATTTTCTTCTTTATATGTATTTTTAACACTTTTTTACTTTTCACTGTATTTTTTAGTCCATATAAGGGACTATTATTATGGCTATTATTTGTTAATTTGTATATCTTCAATATTTTAAAATTGCATTATGTGGTGAAAATCACTGCATCTTGTTGACGTTTCACATGAGTACTGAGATGGTGTCAATGGGGCCCTGGCCTTCGGTAGTCCCTTGGCTGACATGGAAAAGAATCAGCACCCCACAATCACCTCTGGGGGGTGGGGGAGCATTGTGCCTTCCACTTAAATTCTGCTGTCAGGGAAGATATCTCTAAATCAAGTCCTCCTTCTGACACTGAATCTCTCCAAAACTGAACTTCTCGTGTTTCCCCCCTCTTCTAGCCTACCTATACCCATTATAATAATTGATTTGGGTGGTTCAGCCATACCTCTCAAGCAGCACGCTCACCATCTTGGGGTTATATTTGACACAGAACTTTCCTTTATTCTCCATATCCGATCACTCACTCTTGTCACCTGCATTTTAAAAAACATCTCCAGAATCCGACTTTTTCTCAGTTTTGAAACTGCAAAAACTATTACTGTCGCTCTTAATCATTCTCGTCTGGACTACTACAACTTTTTACTGATCAGTCTCCTCTTACTCAGTTTCTGCTTGCTCAGGGCCCTGGCATTTGGGATACTTACCTCTCCCCTTTCCACCATTGAAGTGTCTTCCGCCTCTCATGACTGTGAGAGGGTGCAATGACGTGACTAGTGTGCGCCCTCTGCCTGCACAGTCACAGTGCAGAGAGCTGGAAGACACCAACTCTGAGGAGTCTGGAGCAGAGCAATGACCAGCGAAGAGAGGTATTTAATTTTTTTTTTTTATGTTTGGACCATCTTACATTGGAGCATCATATATGTGGCCCATTGTATATGGAGCATTATATGGGGCAGATTATGTATGGAGCATTATATGGGGCCCATTATTTATGGAGCATTATTTGGGGCCCATAATATATGGAGCATTATATGGGGCCCATTTTATATGGAGCATTATATGGGACCTATGTGTATGGAGCATTATATGGGGTCCAATCTGTATGGAGAAATATATGGGGCATTATATTGTATGGAGCAATATATGGGGATCATTATACTGTATGAGGCCCATCCTATACTGTATGGAGCATTATATGGGGCCCATTTTATATGGAGCAATATAAGGGGCCCATCATATACTGTATGGAGCATTATATGGGTCTCATACTGTATGGAGCAATATATGGGGAACATTATACTGTATGTGGCCTATCCTATACCGTATGGAGCAATATATGGGCCCATCATATACTGTATGGAGCATTATATGGGTCTCATTATTCTTTATGGAGCAATATAGGGGGCCCATTATACTGTATGGAGCAATATATGGGGCTCATTATACTGCATGGGACAATATATAGGGCCTATTATATATTGTATGAAGTAATATACGGGGCTCATTATTCTGTATGGAGCAATATATGGGGCTCATTATACTGTATGAAGGAATATATATAGGGCTCATTATTCTGTATAGAGCACTATGTGGTGTCCATAATACTCTATGGATCAATATATGGGGTTCATTATTCTGTATGAAGCACTATGTAGTTCCCATAATACTGTATGGAGCACTATGCGGTGCCCATAATACTGGATGGACGACTATATTGGGTGGTTTCTGACATATTGTAGAATTTACAATAGATATCACTCATGTAATGCGAGAAGTTAAATCTTTGGCACTGTACTATACCTATATTTCTCTGCCATATCTGTGCATCATGAATTGTGGTATGTGTTAAAGGGGACCACTGAGACTCTTTCTCCAGGAGCCCATGAAAACCTGTGGCCGGCCGTTGATCTCACCCACAAAGTTCTCCACAGTTCTGCGCCACTCTACATCTTATCCCTCATCTCTGCTTATCACCACACCCGTTCTCTTCATTCTGCAACTGATCTAAGACTAGTGTCGTCCATAATCTGAACCTCTCACTTCCGTCTCCAAGACTTCTCTCATGCTGCGCCAGTTTTCTGAAAAGCATTACCTTGTAAGATCTGATTATTACCTAGCCCCAGGGCCGGCGTCAGCACCCGGCACACCCGGGCAAGTGCCGGGGCCCTGAGCAGGCGGGGGGCCCACTCGCCGTCTGGCACCCCCGCGCCCGTTAGCGGAGGAGAGCGGTGTCAGCGCCGCCACTAGGCCCCCCCCGCTTGTTCAGGGCCCCGGCATCAGCTGGCACAATACTTACCTCTCCCGTGCCTCCGCTGCCGCAGCTCCGGGCTCCAGGGGGTGCCGGCGCTTCCTCTCACAGCAGCGCCGCTGAATGACGTCATCATTCAGCGGCCGGCTGTGGCAGAGAGCGCGGACGCTGGACAGGTAAGATGTGTGTGTGTGTCTCTGTGTGTGTCTGTGTGTATGTAGTGCGGTGCTTTGTGTGTGTGTGTGTGTGTGTGTGTATGTGTGTGTGTATGTATGTGAGAGAGTGCTTGTGTGCTGTGGTGCTGTCTGTGTGTGATGATGGGCAGGCATTGCTGATAATGGGGAGGCATTGATGATGATGATGGGGAGAAGATGATGATAATGGGCAGGCATTGATGATAATGGGCAGGTATTGATGATGGGGAGAAGATGATGATGGGCAGGCATTGATGATAACGGGGAGGCATTGATGATGATGGGGAGAAGATGATGATAATGGGCAGGCATTGATGATAATGGGCAGGCATTGATGATGGGGAGAAGATGATGATGGGCAGGCATTGCTGATAATGGGGAGGCATTGATGATGATGGGGAGAAGATGATGATAATGGGCAGGCATTGATGATAATGGACAGGCATTGATGATGGGGAGAAGATGATGATGGGCAGGCATTGCTGATAATGGGGAGGCATTGATGATGATGGGGAGAAGATGATGATAATGGGCAGGCATTGATGATAATGGGCAGGGGGAGTCTTTCCACAGCGCCCTTTCCTGAGCCGTAACAGTGCAGAACGCAGTACAGCGCAGAGGAGAGCTCCATATTTTGTATGGAGCATTATATGGGGACCAGTATCCTGTATGGAGCATTATATGGGGACCAGTATCCTGTATGGAGCATTATATGGGGACCAATATCCTGTATGGAGCATTATATTGGGTCCAGTATTCTGTATGGAGCATTATTTTGGGTCCAGTATTCTGTATGGAGCATTATATGGGGGATGACATCCTGCATGGGGTATTATATGGGTGATGAGGGGGAGACTGTGGTGCCCATAATATTGTATGGAGGACTGTACTGTCCAGTCTGTTCTGTGCGCTGTGAGGATTTGGTGGTTTTTGAGCTATTGTACAGTTTACAATAGGTACCACTCATGTAATGGAAGAAGTGAAGTGTTTGGCATTGTACTGTACCCATATTTCTCTGCTGTATCTGTGCATCATGAATCGTGGTCTGTGTTAAAGGGGCCCACTGAGGCTCTTTCGCCCGGGGCCCATAAAAACCTGGAGCCGGCCCTGCCTAGCCCCACATTTTTAGGCATTCTTTAAAAACACATTTCTTTATACAGGCCTATCTCTTCGCTTCATTAATCTATCTCTCCCCGCTTTCTAAATTTTCCTCTGAATCTGGTCCCTCCTATTCATCTGTCTCCACCTCCTCCATGCACCCAATAGCACTTGGTAACTATACTTAGATACTGACTGACAACCGGATCATGCAACTTTAGTATAATGATGGTTGGACCATACATGACACACTTTGCCTATTGTGCCCCCCCTATTTCCTTATAGATTGTAAGCTTGTGAGCAGGATCCTCACTCCTCCTGTAACTGGTGAACTATATGATACTTTTGTATTGTCTTTACAGTTTGTACATTTCCCCTCTTAATTGTAAAGTTCTGCGGAATATATTGGTTTTATATAAATAGAATTATTATTATAGCCTTGAATTGATTAAAAAGGTGAAATCTGAGCTTACGCTGATCCTAGCTGTTGAGCAATCGACCCTCTTTGACCCCTGGGCTGTCAGTTCTAATTTTATGTATGTGGCTGGGCATAAAGCTTGCATCATCCGATAGTAGACGGAATCTTGTCCCATTTTGTAACACTCACTTCCTAACTTTTCTAATAACATTCAGAAGGTGAATGAGGACCCACTGGACCCTACTGAAACCTCCTGGAAAGTGGATATTTTTCAACAATTTTGATTCTCAAGTCCTCACACAGTTGTCTTTCTGTTCTCCATGCATAGTGTGGCACACACAGACACACAATGCAAAGACTAAGTCAAGTCTTCCCCTTTTTATATGCTTTCAGGTGTTGTTTTCATATTGCCCACACCTGTTACTTGCGTCGGGTGAGTTTGAACGAGCATCACATGCTCAAAACAAAAGTTATGCACAGTTATGTGTCACTTAGCGGGATTCTTGCTGTAGTTCGGTTAACTATAAGCCTTTTGTTGTAGATTATTACATTTTTCTTATAAAGAGCAAGTAAAAAACAAACAGGCATCTTTTTTAATTAAACGATCCATCACCATCTCAATGAAAACTAGAAAACTAATGGTTAAAAGCAACTTTGAAACTGGTCTTAATTATATTTCTTATTGACTTTTTCTACAGCGACTAGATAGACCTATACAATCAAGGCTGAAAGTGTTGGCACTCTTTTAATTGTTCCAGAAAATGAAGTATTTCTCATAAAAAATTATTGCATTTACACATATTTTGTTATACACGTTTATTTCCTTTGTGTGTATTAGAACACCACAACAAGCAGAGTAAAAAAGGCAAATTGGACATCATTTCACAAAAAAAAACAAAAATGGACTTGGACAATATTGTTGGTCAAAATTTTGCACCAATCTTCTTTTGCCCACTGCTCTCGATCTATCACATTTGAATGGTGCTTTCTCCCCACAGCAATTTTAAGATGCCTCCACAGGTGTTCAATGGGCTTTAATTCCAGACTCATTTCTGGCCACTCCAGAGAGTCCAGACCTATCCAGTGATTTGTTTCCATCTATTTCGGGGTGCATCTTAAAGTATGTTTGGAGTCATTGTCCTGCTGTAAGGCCCAAGACCTTGGACGCAAACCTGCTTTCTGACACTGGGCACTATATTGCGACCCAAAATCCTTTGGTATTCTTCAGATTTCATGATGCTTTACACACAGTCAAGGCACTTAGTGCTAGAGGCAGCAAAACAACCCCCAAAACATCTTTGAACTTCCAACATATTTGACTGTAGGTACTGTGTTCTTCTCTTTGTAGGCTTCATTTCATTTTCGTTGAATGATGTAATTTACCAAAGAGCTCTATGTTGGTCTCTGCTGTCCACAAGACGCTTTCCCAGAAGGATTTTGGCTTACGTACATTTTGGCAAACTGCAGTCTAACATTTTTTATGTCTCTATGTCAGCAGTGGGGTTCTACAGGGTCTCCTGCCATAGCGTTTCATTTAATTCAAATGTTCGCACTGACATTGATGCACCTTGAGCCTGCAGGACAGCTTGAATTTCTTTAGGACTTTATTGGGAAAGCTTATTTACTGTCTGGACTATCCTGCGTTGCAACCTTTCATCAATTTTTTCTGCCGTCCATGACAGGAAGGTTAGCTACAGTGCCATTGGTTGTAAACTTATTGATTATGTTGGAGATAATCTGGAGATGGACTTGTAACCATGAGACAGTAGATATTTTTCAACAATTTTGATTCTCAAGTCCTCACACAGTTCTCTTTCTGTTCTCCACGCTTAGTGTGGCACGCACAGACACACAATGCAAAGATTAAGTCAAGTCTTCCCCTTTTTATATGGTTTCAGGTGTTATTTTCATATTGCCCACACCTGTTACTTGCGTCGGGTGAGTTTGAACGAGCATCACATGCTCAAAACAAAAGTTATGTACAGACAATTTGCTAAAGGTGCCAACAATTTTGTCCTGCCCACTTTTGGTGTTTTGTGTGAAATGATGTTTTTTTTGTGCTGTTCCAATACGCATAAAGGATAAAAACATGTGAATAACAAAACATGTGTAATTGCAATAATTTTTGGGGAGAAAGACTTCATTTTCTGGAACAATTTCAAGGATGTCAACACTTTTGGCCATGACTCCATATAGGTTGATGTTATCATTATTATTATTTATTCATCTTTACAGCACCATTGATTCTATGGTGCTGCACATGAGACGGGTTACATACAAGATACAAATATAAATTACAGAGAATAAAGCCATCCACAACCTGTGTCATCCATACATCTGTGACATGGTCTACCGGTAATTACCTACATGCAACCTTCGATCCTCTCAAGATCTCCTTCTCTACTCCCCTCTTATCTCTTCTTCCCACAACTACATACAAGACTTCTCCCGTGCCTCTCCCATACTCTGGAACTCTCTACCCCAACACATCAGACTCGCGCCTACCATGGAAACCTTCAAAAAGAACCTGAAGACCCACCTCTTCCGACAAGCCTACAACCTGCATTGATCCTCAATCTACTGAACTGCCGCACGACCAACTCTACCCTCACCTAGTGTATCCTCAACCATCCCTTGTAGACTGAGCCCTTGCGGGCAGGGCCCTCTCTCCTTCTGTACCTGTGTGTGCCTTGTATTGCTCACGTTTATTGTACTTGGCTATATTTGCCCCTTTCACATGTAAAGCGCCATGGAATAAATGGTGCTATAAAAATGTATAATAATAACAATGACAGACTGGGACAGAAAGGAGAGAATCCTGCCTTTGTGGGCTTAGGATAATGCGGAAGGAGACAGTAGGTTGGGGGCTTTGCAGCACTCTGGTGGTGGTGAGGTGGAAGCTCTAGTGGTTGTGAGGTGGCAGCTCTGGTGGTGGCGGCAGCTTTAATAGTGGTGAGGCGACAGCGGGGTCAGTACAGGCTGTAATCTGTCTTGAAGAAATGGGTTTTCATGTTCTGTCTGAAGGTTCTGAATGTGGAGGATAATCAGACGTGTTGTTGGGGCACAAAATTCCAAAGGTGAGGATGAGGATACCTGGAAAAGTCTTGGAGGCGATTGGGTGAGGAGAGTATTAGTGTGCAGGAGAGAAGGAGGTCTTTAGAGGATTGCAGGTTACATGTTGGAAGACATCAGGAGATTAGTTCAGATATATATGGAGGAGACAGATATGGGATGGCTTAGAGGTCAGTATTGGTAGTTAGAACTGGGTATGTTGGGGAATTGGGAGCCAATGAAGGGATTTGCAGAGGGGAGAAGCAGAGAAGTAGCGAGGAGAAAGGTGGATTAGTCAGGCAGCAGAAATAAGTACGGATTGGAGAGATGTGTGAGTGTTAGTTGAGAGGCCACAGAGGAGGACATTGCAGTAGTCGAGGCGGGAGATGATGAGGCATTCACTTACATTTTAGTACATTCTTGGTTGAAGAAAGGACGGATTCTGGAAATATTTTTGAGTTGGAGGCGGCAGGAGGTGTAGAGAGCTTGGATATGCGGTTTGAAGGACAGGGCAGAGAAAGCATGATGTCATTTACTATGATAGATGAATCAGGTAGGGGAGTTAGGTGAGACGGAGGAAAGATGATGAGTTCAGTTTTGTCCACATTGAGCTTTAGGAAGCGAGAGGAGAAGGAGGATATGGCTGATACACACTCCGGGATTCTGGACAGCAGAGAGGTGACATCTTATAAAAAACACCTAGTGTTTAAAGGGAATCTGTCACCCTAAATTGGCGGGATATTTAAATGATGGCAGTCAGGTCAGATGGGCGGTGTTTTGGGTATTTGCCTTAACATGTTGTTCGCCGCTGTCTCCATTATTTCTGGCAATTGTAGTCGTTGCCCTCCATATAACGCACCTGCGCATTGCAATCTTGAATTGCGCACGCGCAGTATGCTTTGCCCGCAGATTGCAATGCGCAGGCGCGTTATATGGAGGGCAACGACTACAATTCCCAGAAATAATGGAGACAATTTAGGGTGACAGATTCCCTTTAACTCCTTTGCGACAGCCATGGTACATGTGTCATGCGTGACAGTCAGTGGCATTGAATAGGCTTCAACATAGTGACAGTGTATTGCATTAGCAATCAAATTATAGCAAGTTCAAGTCCCCTAAGGAGACTCATTAAAAATATAAAAAGCATAAAATAATTAAAAAAAAGTTTAAATCTCTTCTTTTTCCCAAAACAAAAATAGTAAAATGTAAAAAATATAACAAAACATATTCGTATTGCTGCCTATGTAATCTCTAATTAATAAAACTTAAAAATATTTCTGCCATATAGTGAACAATAAAAGCAATTGAAATTAAGAGTTTTTCGCTCGCCATAATTTCCTCTTCCCCCAAAAATGCATTTAATAGCGAGGAAAAAGGTACCCCAATAAAAATGTTAGTATGATGTGCAAAAAAACAAGCTCTAATGCAGCTGTATGGAAGGAAATATAAAAAGTTATAGGTCTCAGAAAATGGCGACACAAACCAAACTTTTCTTTTTATACAAAGTTCTACTTTTTTCTTCATTACTAAAATCTAACTTCTAAGATTGGTATCACCATAATCCTACTGACCTGTTCAATCATGTTGTTTTTACCGCATAATGAATGAAATCAATAATGAATCATGTTCTTTTTCACCACACTTGGAATTTTTTCGCTTTTTTTCATTATATTATACAGTAAAATAAAGACAAAAACATTATGGCAATCAGAGAAAAAACATGAAAACTCAAAAATGAAAAATTGCTTGGTCCAAGGGGGGTTAAATTATCCAGTTATTAGGATCAGCAAATAGAAAATCTAATTACCAATAACTTGTACCTCCCTTCATTCAGTGCAATGTCGCAGATGATTTCTAGTATTTCCTCATTTTGACAATGGAAGTGTTTATTATAATAAAGAGAGAGGAATTCGGACAGCCTGACAATTAAAGACCTCGTCAGATGTGTCTTGTATAATTTGGCATCTTCAGTGGAATAACTAATATCTCGCATATATTACCAGCTCTGCTTCACATGTGCCAAGCGCGCCACCTAGTGGTCATACTCCTATATACACCCTTTGTGCTCTTTGGTATTTCACAACTAGTGTTGAGCGATACTGCTCGATATCTAAAAATATCGGATCGGAATGGTATCGCCGATATCACTAAATATCGGCGATATCCGATTCCGATACCGGAAGTCCCATGTAAGTCTATGGGAACAAAATATCGCAACTAAAAAAACACTTTCTTTCCTTGTAAACACAAAATATACACACTTAGAATACATATATATATATACATGTCATTGTGACATATATATATATACATATATTTATAGTTTATTCACTTCTACATAGTAAAATAGCCTCTGATTCAATTGCCGGGTAAAGCCGGCATTTGTGAAAAGACAGAAGCACCCGAGGGTCCAGTCGCCACAGAGATGTTGCATCGCACCCAGCGGTGTGACAACTTACTCTCAGGTAAGGAGGAAACACCCCATTGACTCCAACCACTGCATTCAACAGTACACTATACCAGCTGAGTGTAGGCGGACCCAATGGGATGGTCTAGCTCAGGCTGGTTAGAACAGGGTGTAGCTAGTTGGATGGGAGGGGTTGAGGCAGCCTTATGCTGCATGTCTTTGTAGTAAGAATTGTTTCCTTTCCTGCTTTCTTACTACGTCGCATACTCCACTCTGCTACATCACTCTGCACCATTGCTCTATCTCACATCTATCTGCCCTGGAAGGATAGCGTGTTACCTGTAGAAGACTTATCACCTACCTGCACTACACCATCCCTTCCAGAGGACCTGCACAGCAGCGCTGGTCACCCTGACCAGGTACTACAGGTGGCGTCACGACAAACTACACAAACATTCTATCATCCCCTGGAAATATCCCACATTCCAGTGAGCGACCAGGGCACGGACATAGCTGTGCTACCCGTCACATCCTCCATAGAAGTCGACGGGCTTGGTGCCGAGTACCCCCAAAACCTGTGGCTCTGTGCGACTCAACTTTGGCGTCACGAACAGGATTCAGAAGCTCGCTATAAGCGAGTCCTGTGTGCCTTAATTTAACTGTTTTTTTGCTTTAGAATTGCAAAAATCATCATAGACTGTATTTGCCATTTTTCCGTCATATCTGCGCCACGAGGCACAGGTGAAGAATAAGGGCGTGCTCTCGTGGGCGTACACTCACTCCGTGGCGCGAAAACGATGTCCGCACACTCTAAATGTTATTGCAATGTAAAATCGTGCCCCACAGCTCTGGAGTTCCGCCTCCTCATCCTCCTCAGTGGGCGGAAACAAACGCGAAGGTCTCGCCTCCCTACAAAAGATGGCGCCTCTCCTGATGCTAATGACACATGTGACTTGGCAGAGATGGCGAATGGACGTGAGCAGAAGTGGGAAGGGATGGAGGAGTCAGAGCTCTCCCCCCATGGAAGCGACCCGATCGCCACGGAGCCACCGTTTGGCACCCGGCCTGGAAACCCTCCTACGCTGGAAGAAGCGGAGGATACCCTGAGAGACCTGGCCCGGCACTGGGAGGAGGTCGCCAGGATGGAAGCGAGCTGGCGGGCCCTAAAACTACAATTGGAGCAGCGCCAATCCCTCTTACCCCCTGAAGTGTCTGTACCGGAAGGTGAGGCACCCGTTCCAGTAGAGGAGGCCGTGCGGGCATCCCAGCCCTTGCAATCTGAACCGGTTGCCAGTATCTCAGTGGAGGCACCCGTTCCAGTACAGGAGGCCGTGCGGGCATCCCAGCCCTTGCAATCTGAACCGGTTGCCAGTATCTCAGTGGAGGCACCCGTTCCAGTAGAGGAGGCCGTGCGGGCATCCCAGCCCTTGCAATCTGAACCGGTTGCCAGTATCACAGTGGAGGCACCCGTTCCTGCAGAAAACGCCGCACCAGCACCCCAGATCCCGCTGTCTGCCCCCGTCGCTGAGGCAGAAGAAGCGACACCCGTCCTCATGGAGGAGGCCGCGCAGGCACCAGAGCTCTACCTGCCTGTACCGGAGCCCCGACCGTCATCTGTTCCAGAGCCGGCTGCTTCCGCCACAGGTGAGCGCCGCCAGGACTGGCGGGCGCCAGGAGAGCTGCCGCAAACCGTACATCGTAAGCTGGCGTTTGATGGTGGAGACATGGAGATGCTGGTGGAGGAGAATTACAACTGGCGTCAGGAGGAAGAGTGGAGACGTCGGGAGCGGGAAGCAGAGCGACAAAGGGAGCAGCGAGAATCCCAAAAGCTTCGGCAACGTCACCTGGAGAAGGACCTGGCAGAGAAGGCACGTATGAGAAAGGATAAAAGTACGGTGAGGGAGCCGCGGCGTAAGGGTGCAGTACGGAACTTTAAGTTAAAAGGTGGTTGGGGCTTCATCCAGGAGCCTGGACTTTATTTAGAAGTTTTTGTAACCCGGCGGGACGTGGAGGCTCACCTCCCAGAAGGACACCCGGGAGGGACCTGTTGCCAGGAGACTTGGTGACTTACACCCGACACTGGGGTTACAATGGATGGTACGCCCTAAATGTTACCAGGTGCGACCCCTACTCCCCAGAGTGTCAGGAAACTGACAGACCCTACGAGCCTTCAGCCTCCCCCAACCAGGCCTCTGCACAAGTGCCCACCCCACGCCGTAAATCTCCCTAGCCTCCCTCAGTGGTCTCCTCAGCAGCCCCAGCTATGGACATGATAATGATAGCTGGCCCGTACCCGGCGCCTGTTAGGCCCCCTGGGGTTCGTTCAGTCCGGGACATAGGGGTCCAGACCCGGAGGGAGATGAAAGAGGTGGCCACACAGACCCAGATAGCGGGTCACGACGTCACTGTACAGGCCACACGACATCATCAGGTCTGGGTGGACCCTCCTGTCACGGATGTTTGGCAAGCTCCAGAACAGTACCAGGTGGTACCTGTAAGAGGCCAGCCAAAGAAGTCTAAATAACCCGGACAGGGTCTCTGTATGTAAATAGTTAAATTATTGATGTACCCGGACGGGTGAATGTTCATAAAAAGAAGTTTATTGTTGCCTTAATATACCCAGGTTGGGTAATGGTGTTTCACTGTAATGAAAATGTTGAACTTTGAAGCCATGAACTGTACTGGCTCACAAACTTTTCTGTAAATAGTTGGCACTTCGGTGCTCCATCTTGGTTTTACAAAAAACTTTACTGTGCACTATTTTCAACTACCTCAGAAACTAAAAACCCGTTTGGTGTGGCCGAAAGTGAGGTCTGCTCAAGGAAAGTCTTGCAGCCCACCCAAGACCACAGTTGGAGGTTTGGAGCGGGTCCTCCACAAGCACAAGTAAAGGACACTGTGAAGTTACCCCGGTGGGGGTAGTCCTAAGAAGTCTCCACGAACTTCGGCACTAATGCTATTTGCACTTTTGTTGAATATGTATTTATTAACACACATGTATAACACATATCAAGGGTATGAACAGTAACAAAACATGTCACATAATATAAGCCATTTGCACTTTTGTAATGTTATTATTAAAAATTTTATTATGCAACGTTTAACTTGAAGTGTTTCCTGCTTTCTTACTACGTCGCATAGTCCACTCTGCTACATCACTTTGCACCATTGCTCTATCTCACATCTATCTGCCCTGGAAGGATAGCGTGTTATCTGTAGAAGACTTTCACCTACCTGCACTACACCATCCCTTCCAGAGGACCTGCACAGCAGCGCTGGACACCCTGACTAGGTACTACAGGTGGCGTCACGACAAACTACACGAACATTCTATCATCCCCTGGAAATATCCCACATTCCAGTGATCGCCCAGGTCACGGACCGAGCTGTGCTACTCGTGACATCCCCCATAGAAGTCGACGTGATCGGTGCCGAGTACCCCCAAAACCCCTGTCTCTGTGCGACTCAACTTCCCTCACTGTGCTGGCACTTTACATTTACAATGCCTCTGGGTTTTTTTTTTGGGGGGGGTGGGGAACATTCAGACTTTTGCTATGGGGCCCCATGATTTATATGTACGCCCCTGCTGCTGAGGCATGGTATTTAAGGCTGTTAAGGAGCCAACATACATGGACCTTGCCAGCAGCGTCGGACTGGAGTACCTTGGGCCCACCAGAGAAAATATATTCTTGCGGCCCAACATCATACTTCCCAACCTTTGAATAAGGGAAAGAGGGATAAAGGCTGTGGCACGCTGTGCATGCTGCAGAAAATTTTAGGCCATGCCACGTTGCACCACAGACTGTCCAGGAGTTGGTGGATGCTTTAGTCCAGGTGTGGGAGGAGATCCCTCATGAGACCATCCGTCGCGCTCATCAGAAGCATGGCCAGAAGTTGTAGGAGGTCATACAGCATACCTCCCAAATTTGGAAGACAGGAAAGAGGATTAAAGGCTGCGGCGCGTGTTGCGCGCCGCTGAAAATTTTAGCCCACGCCCCGACAACACCCATTTCACAGCTAATCACACCCATATCCTCGCCCCAAGCGTAACCATTTAGCACTGCTGATCACACTGACTGGTAATGAGGGCACAGTGGCTGGTACTGAGGAAAAGAAAGAAAGAGCAGCGAGAGAGAAAAAACAAACAGAGAAAGAAAGAGAGGAAAGAAAGAAAAGAGAGAAAGAAAGAACAGAGAGAAAAAAGAACACAGAGCGAGAAGGAAAGAACAGAGAGCGAGAAAGAAAGACTAGAGAGAGAGCCATAGGCGTAGCTAGGGTTTTGGTTTAGTGGGGGCAAAACTTCTGAGTGGGCCCATCATCAGAGAACCTCAGCAAATGACCGCGCTGTTGGCCAAAATAATCTATATATAAAAAGACCAATATTGATATTACCGCCATATGGTCTGTGTTAAATAATACCAGTCCTACAGAACATATAATAGATTACAGCACAGGTACAGATAATGACTTACCCATTCTTTCTAATGGAATTGTTCACTTTTCATGTCTTTTCCATCTGGCCCACACCGACATGACGACTTCTCCAGCCAGGACTCGACTGCACCCCCATTAAAAAAAAAAAAAAAAAAAACTCACCTCCCGGCTCCTGTGCTGCTCACTGTTCTCCCTCTCAGCGTCTGACAGCGGGCGCCGGCAGGTGATGTTATTGCGCCCGCTGTCATACGCTGAGAGGGGGATTATGGGAGAGAAGGAGCGCTCGCTCCTTCTCTCTCTATGCGGTCAGCTTTATCGGCTGGATGCCGATACAGCTGACCCTCCGATGACGGGTGGGGGGCCCACTGCTGGCACCGGGCCCCCCCAACGCCTGTTCAGGCCCCATAGCTTCCGGGCGGCAGAGCAGGGAGAGCGATTCTCCCTGCTCTGCCGCAGAATGTAACTGTATCGTAGCTCCGGGTGGGCCCCCTCAGAGCGCGGGCCCCGGGGCCATCGTCCCCTCTGCCCCGCGACCTATCCTTTCAAATCAGGGCCCACCACGCAGGAGCTGGGGCCCACCGTAGGTTTCTCCGGTGTCCCGGTGCCTCAGTCCGACCCTGCTTGCCAGCCTGATAATACCAGGCCACAGCAGTCTGCATATCTTGGCTGGTTAACAAAAATAGGGGATCCCCTCGAAAAAAATTTGGCGTGGGGTCCCCCCTATTTTTGTTAACCAGCCAGATGAAGCAGACTGCTGAGGCCTGGTTTTTCAGGCTGGTAAGGATCCAATATCCATGGACCTTGCCAGCCTGATAATACCAGGCCACAGCAGTCTGCTTAGCTTGGCTGGTTAACAAAAATAGGGATCCCCTCGAAAAAAAAAACGGCGTAGGGGTCCCCCTATTTTGTTAACCAGCCAAGTAAAATGCAGACTGCTGCGGCCTGGTATTAAAAGACTGTCAAGGCCCATGGATTTTGGCCCTCAACAGCCTGATAATACCAGGCTACAGCAGCCCCACATTTGGCGCATCAAAAGATGTGCCAATTGTGGCACTTTACCCGGCTCTTCCCACTGCCCTGTAGCGGTGGCAAGTGGGGTAATAAGGGGTTAATGTCACCGTTGATTGCACGGTGAGAATAAGCCCGGTTAATAATGGAGAGGTGTCAATAAGACACCGATCCATTATTAATCCCAAAGTTTTTAAATGTATAAAAAAAAGACACAGCAAGAAAAAAGTATTTTAATGAAATAAAAGAGACAACACAGTTTTCATTAATTTTATTATACACTCATTCCTGCGACGCCATCGATCTCCTGTAAAAAAAGAAAAAAAACAAACCAACAGTATACCACCTGTCCGACGCAGTCCATAGTAACGACAGTCCCACGACGATCCAGCTCTGCTACATCGCAATGACAGGCAGAGCCTGTCATCTCGACGCAGCACAGCTGATTACCTGCTTCCCCGGCGGTGACGTCATCGGACTGACTGCTTTACGGACGGGATTACCCAGCAGTCACTGCAGTTATCGCGAGAAACTGCATGTGACCGCCGGGGAAAGATGATGGCGGCCATCAAGCAGTCCAGCCCGTGACCGCCGGAGATCTTCTGCCAGGTAAGTGCCGCTGACTCCTGACAGACCCGACCGACGGACACTGACAGTGACAGTGACAAATCCGATTCCGGTATCCGATAAGACGAAAATATCGGAACTAAGTATCGAAAGTCCGATAGAGCTAATATCGGCCGATACCCGATACTTGCGGTATCGTATCGCTCAACACTATTCACAACTCATCTAATCTCTTATCAACAGCTTTGTATTAACCCTTTCAAGTGAATCTGTCAAAGTAGGAAGATTCGTTCAAAGAAAAATTCTATTCTACACCATGGCTTAAAGAGTCACCATTCTTTTAATTTTTACTTCATAAATAGTAATAATAATAATAATAATTTTTATTTCTATAGCGCCAACTTATTCCGCAACACTTTACATTTTAGAGGGACTTATACAGACAATAAAGACATTACAGAATAACACATAAGTCAACAGATACCAGGAGGAGTGCCCATGCTGCTTGCTAGCTCACAGTCTATGAGGACATAGGGGAGATGTGGAGCCCAGCTGTGACTGGATCCATATCTTCCAGAAGGGTGCACTGAAGGAAGATACCACCAGAGGTCATTATGCACATGCACACACGTACAATTTATCCCAGAGACCACCAGAGGGAGCTGTGTAAGACATATAAAAGACAGTTACACAGGAAACATCTAGTTTAGTTTTAGTCAGAGCAGCCATTTCTAGGGAGTCTGCTCAGAGAGCTCAGTCTGCTCAGAGAGCTCAGCCTGCTAGTGGAGTCTAGTAAGAGTGATACAGAGAAATCACTTAAGTCTAGTCAGAGCTGAATTGAGGAGTGTAGCTCAGTAGAAGCGTGCCGACGCTTAGAGAGCGGCGAAGAGGCAGCCCACCAACTGCCAGTGTGTGTGATCGTGTGATGATCCAGGTAGGCCGAGGCGAGTGGAAGTTAATGAGACAAAGGAGCCTTAATAGCTCATCTCAGCAAGTATTCACGGACACCGGAGTCCGAGCCTATAGGGATCTCCACGACCCATTAGGAGAACACCGGAGTTCCTGGAGGACTACAAGTCCCAGGAGTACAACAGAGCTGATACGTAGCTGGATCAGGAGGACGGAGTCTAGCAGTGCACTGCAAATAGAGACTGTGTGCTTCAACAGGAGATCCAATCACAAGATCAGCCAGGTGCAAGACGGAGACCAAGTTAGACCTAGCTTCAAGCAGGTCAGGACTTATTCACAAAAAGGCAGAGTACAGGAGGCCACACACCTACCAGTGGAAGAATCTGGATGTGCACCCTTCACCCTACAGCGCTCCGGGAAGTGTCTGCAACATCTTCAGATAAAGGTACCAAAGTGACTTATGTGTGTGTCTCCCTTATTACTCCTGACTGCCGGGTCCCCGTCTGTCCTGCACTTCTGCATATCTATCTGCCCTGGAGGATAACTCAGCCTTACTTGTGGGAGGCTTAACATCTAGCTGCACAATATCAACCCTCCAGTGGATCTGCATAGCAGCGCTGGTCATCCTGACCAGGCACCACAAGTGGCGTCACGAATCCCCATATCATTATTCAAGTCACCTGTAAATATCCCACATTTAAAGTGAGCGCCCAGGGCACGGACCGAGCTGTGCTACCCATTACATCCCCCATAGACATCAACGGGCTCGGTGCCGAGTACCCCAAAGCCCTGGTACGTGCGACTCATTTTTCTCTGGCGTCACGAACAGGATCTCGTGCCCTGCAGTAATGGAGTAATTTGTGCCCGTTGCCACCGGTACTGTGTGCCTCACTAAAAGACTGTGTTTTGTATGTGGTGAAGATTTCCCTCCATTTGCCCGCCATTGCCCGCCATTTACAGCGCCACGGCGCGAAAACTAGTGGGCGTACCTGCAAAAGCGCGCTGAGTCCTGGACACGCCCCCAACGCTGACGCGGCGGCAGGTCCTGGGAAGAGCTACAGTGAACGCTCTGACGTCAGAGCTCCAGCGACACAGGTCCTCCTATACCCCTGTGCCCTGCGGAGCTGCAGCCTTCAGAGAAGGTAGGCTACGATTAACTAGGGGGGCGCAAACATGTCGCAGCAGCCAGCCGACAACGCGGCCCAGGCCGACGGCCTTAATGACTTACCCCTTGGCGCTGTCGCACAGGTTGGAAATGCTGGCCCCTCACCTGGTCCTGTGGCCCCAATAGTACCGCTAACGCTGCCATACATGCCTGGAGCGAAGTGGCTCCCTCAGTACAGCGGCAAGCCAGATACCCTGTCAGGGTTCAAGCAAAAAATATGCAGCATAATGGACATGTACCCTATGACAGAAAAGCAGAGAGCTGCAGTAGTAGTGGGACAGTTAACTGGTGCTGCAGAGAGAGAAGTAGAAACTTGGACAGCTGCAGACCAGGAATCAGAGCTTGCAATTTTCTTAAAGCTACAGTCTATCTTTGAGGACCGCACTGAAACAGATCTCCGGATGATGTTTTACCAATGCTCCCAGAAACCAGATGACAGCATTAGGGACTATGCCTGCCGACTACAAGGGGCCCTGCGAGCACTTAAACAAGTTAACCCCATAAGTGTCACTAAAGAGAATAAAATGTTAAAGGAACAATTTGTAAGGGGACTGAGGTCCCAAGCTGAAAGCAGGACTGTGCACTGGTGGTCCTTGGATCATCCTGATGCTACCTTTGATGCTCTTAAGGACATGGCTATAAAAGGGCTGCGACCCCTGGAAACACCCGAGATGGCAACCCAGTGTCACCCGAGTGAAGCCACCCTAAAGCCAGCAGCATCCACCTTTTCCCCGCTGGTTGCGGAAGCCAAAACACAGGTGGCGCCCCCTACTGAGCTGGACTGTCTGCGCTCAGAAGTGCGCCAGTTGACCAAAAACCTGGCCACTGTAATGAGTGCCCTGCGACTGCCGACGGAGGAAGAAGGAAAGATCCTGCTAGCTGACTGCCCAGAGGATGTCCCTTGGATGCGCCGGAGGAGAGGGAGGACGTCGCCCCACCGAAGGAGGACAACGCCACCCCCAGGAAGGACCCGCGACCAGCATCATCCTCGCCGAGAGATCATCTGCTACCGCTGCCACAGAGAAGGTCACCCAGCACGTCTGTGTCCTTTAAACGAGCAAATCCTGGGTCTGAGGGCCAACACCCAGGAATAGACTCCTCAGGCCCCTCAGACTGGAACCGCAGGTTTGTGGGAGAAAGACCCTACCTGTCCATCATACTGGACGGGATTGCAATCCCTGCCCTGCTGGACACTGGATCTCAGGTAACCGTCATACCTGATGTCCTTTACAATAAATACTGGTCCATGGACAGTCTCCAACCCCCAAACCCTGACTTTGCCGTATATGCCTCTAATGGCCTCCCTCTTGACTTACTGGGGGCTAAAAATGTAGACGTAAAAGTGGGGAGAGTAGAGCTAAAGAATAAGGGACTTCTTGTAGTGAAGACTGTTAATGAGGAAAATGGATTGAATGTGGTTTTAGGCACTAACATTATTAGTAACTGTTTGGAGGAGGTTGTGTTTTTACTCCAACAGCTCGCCGAAATTGCCCGACCAAAGCAAAAGGGAGTGATCCGGAAGGAGATTCGGACCCTGATGTGCCAGCAACAAGTGAAACTGACCGGTGGTGAGATTGGTAATGTACGGGTAACAGACCCGAACCCCATTGTGATACCCCCAATGAGTGAAATGCTTATTTGATGTAGAGCAGCAATTGGTCTGAGAGGACAGAACTACCAAGCAGTAGTAGAGCCCATTGTTCAGAGCACAGACCTACATTCTTGACTGCTAGAGGGGTAGTGGAGGTACATAATGGGAGGGTGCCAGTGCGTCTTCTCAACTGGGGAGAGGATGAAGTCAAATTACCACGTTATGCCACTGTTGCTAAGTTACATGCTGTGGATAATAACTCCATTCACACGACGGAGCCCTTAACCTCCCCACAACCAGTGGAGGATAACGGTCCGACCACCCAGGTGGAGGATTGGTGTCAGCAGCTCCATATTGGGACAGACACCACTCCAGCCCACCAGAAACAAGGAGTATACCGAGTAGTTCAGGAGTACACACAGGTATTCAGCAAACACCCACTCGACTTTGGGAAAATTAAAGGGGTTCAACATCACATCCCCACAGGCAATCATCCTCCCATTAAAGAACGGAACAGGCCTATACCTCCAGCACACTACCAGAAAGCCAAGGAAATGTTGCGTGATATGAAGGAAGCAGGGGTGATAAGGGATAGTTGCAGTCCCTGGGCAGCACCTCTAGTCCTAGTCAGGAAAAAGGATGGAAGCATGAGAATGTGTGTAGATTACAGACAAGTAAATCGCATTACACATAAAGATGCATACCCTTTACCACGCATTGAGGAATCCTTAGCTGCATTAAAAACTGCTAATTACTTTTCCACCCTTGACCTCACTAGTGGATACTGGCAAGTAGCTGTGGCTGAGGAGGATCGGGAGAAGACGGCTTTCACCACCCCGATGGGACTCTGTGAGTTCGACAGAATGCCGTTTGGACTCAGCAGTGCCCCTGGAACGTTCCAGAGAGTGATGGAGAGCTGCCTGGGGCATCTCAACTTTGAAACTGTGTTGCTGTACCTGGACGACGTCATCGTATACTCCAAAACGTATGAAGATCACTTGAAGCACCTGGCGGAGGTGTTCGAGTCACTGTCCAAGTATGGGATGAAACTGAAGCCTTCAAAGTGCCATCTGCTCAAACAAAAAGTACAGTATCTGGGACATATTGTCAGCTCAGAAGGAGTAGCGTCAGACCCTGAAAAGATCACCGCCATCCAGAAATGGCCGGAGCCGAAAAATCTCAAGGAGGTGCGACAGTTCCTGGGACTGACAGGATACTACCGGAGGTTTGTGAAAGATTACACCAAGAAAGCAGCTCCTCTGCAAGACCTCCTGGTGGGACAGTCCCTCAAGAGCAGAAATTCTCCATTCCATTGGGGTAAAGAACAGGCAGAAGCATTCAAGGAAATGAAGGAGATCCTGACAGGAGATGAGATCCTAGCTTACCCTGACTACAGCCAACCGTTTCTGCTGTATACTGATGCCAGCAATGAAGGATTGGGAGCAGTCCTCAGTCAGAAGCAAAATGGCCTGGAGAAAGTCATCGCCTATGCTAGCAGGAAGCTCCGCCCGACCGAGAGGAACCCAGAGAACTACAGCAGCTTCAAGTTGGAGTTCCTAGCACTGGTCTGGGCTATCACGGAGAGGTTTAAGCACTATCTAGCCTCCAGCAAGTTCACTGCCTACACCGATAACAACCCCTTAACGCATCTTGAAACATCTAAGCTGGGAGCCATGGAACAACGATGGATGGCTCGACTGTCCAATTACCAATTCACGATCAAGTACCGAGCAGGCCGCAAGAATGCCAACGCTGATGCCCTATCCAGGATGCCTCATGAATCGGACGCAGAAGAAGAAGTGGATGATCTGGAAGAGATCTAACTACCTGCCTTTCGCAGGAATGGGATGATCCGTGAGCAACAAGCCAGCAGGAGATCGCGTGGTAAGACGTTAAATCCTTTACCTCACCACAGCTGGAAGGAGACTCAGGACAGCGATCCAGTTGTCAGCCGAATCAAGGAGCTGATAACTCAAGAAGGTTCCTCCTTGGAGAAGGATGCGCCTCTACAAGCAAGGCAGCTGTGGAATGAGAGAAGCCGATTGTTCATCTACCGTGAGAAGTTTTTAGGAGGTACGTCAATCCAAGGACCCATGAGAAGGTATGGCAGATAGTAGTCCCCAGAGCAGACATCCAGATGGTGTTAGAAGCCTACCACGATCAAGCGGGACACTTTGGCTGGAAGAAGCTGGAGACCCTGTTGAAGTGTCGTTTCTAATGGGTGGGAATGCGCAGCTCCATTGAGAGATGGTGCCAGAATTGTGGACCCTGTGGCCTCAGAAGAAAGAACTACAGCAGTCAGAAGGCACCCCTGCAACCCATCAGGACGACTCGTCCCTTGGAGATCGTGGCCCTGGACCATGTCAAGTTGTCACCCAGCCGGTCAGGATACTCCTATGCCCTGACTATGGTGGATCACTAGTCCAGGTTCCTGGTGGTCGCTCCTGTCAAAGATCTGACGGCAGAGACAGCAGCAAAGACGTTCCAAGCATATTTCTGCAGACCACACGGATATCCTGAGCAGGTACTAACTGATCAAGGCCCAGCTTTCGAGGCCGAATTATTCAAAGAGTTCTGTCACTTGTACGGGTGTAAGAAGATCAGAACCACACCGTACCACCCTCAAACCAATGAGAAGAGAATCACATCGTCATTGACCTGTTGAAGACAATACCACTCGAGGAGAGAAATCGGTGGCCAGACTTACTACCTGACCTGGTAGATCTGTACAATCACATACTTGTGAGTTCCACCAACTGCACCCCAGCTTACCTCATGCGGGCAAGACCAGGAAAGCTTCCTATGGATCTAGAGCTTGGTGTTGTAGAACCAGAAGCAGATGTGACTACTGGAGACTGGGACACAACCAGACAGGAACAGTACAGAAAAGTACAAACCTGCATTGAAGAAAGTCTCAATCGAGTCAGGGATAAACAAGAAGATCGCTACAACAAAAGTGCGCCAGCTGAACCTTTCGCACCTGGTGAAGTCGTACTGAAGAGAAAGAGGAGGTTACACAAACTCGACGATCAATGGGAAAGAGAGCTCTACATCATCCAGAAATCAAGGTTTGACAACAAGAAAACGTGCATAATTAGCAAGGATGGAGGAAGAACGACTGCAACTGTATCCCGAGATCACCTAAAGTTGTGTCCAAACCCATTAAAGCTTCAGGAAGAAGAACCTGTTGTCAATCAGGAAAAGCGTGATGAACCAGTCATCCATACAAACTTAGGAGATTTCCCGCGGATTGGCCCAGAATTGGAGAAGCTGTAATCATTCCCGTGCTTCAATTCTACCAACCTCAAAGAGAACCTCTACATCCAGTTGCACCAGTTGTTGCAGTAGAGTCAGTACCAGAGGAACCTGCCCCAGCAGAACCTCAACAAGTGGAACCCCAAGAAGCGGTACCCCAAGAAGTTGAACCTCAGGAAGAAGGATCCCCTGCAGAAGTCGAGCCAGTTCACCCAGCTCACAGGGTGCTTGCCAGTCCAGTAGCGAGATTAAGGCAATTCTATACTTCACTTTCACGCAGACCAGATAGGGAAACTGCTACCTCACAGGTCACTGCACCACGCAGATCAGAACGTAGCACAAAAGGAAACATCCCTGCTAGGTTTAGAGATTAGTTCAACCCTTAGTAAATGTAGATAATTGTTTAGAGTCACTGTACATAAATGTATATATTTTTGCTTATAATATGCTTTATTATATTGTTATTTATTAATCTGTTTTCCTTTTTAATATTGAAACAAGTGAATGGACATTATTTTTACTTGTTTTCTCTACCCTTTGAGCATCCTTTTCCAAAAGAGACTGGGACTTTTATGGTTGCTCAATTTCTCAATTCCTCATTGTGTTAATGTACATAGTTGTTTATTTACCGTTATGCAACAGTTCAAGAGTGCCTTGCCTCCTGCAAAGGAAGAGTTATTTATAAAATGTTATTGTTCTTTGTTTTTGTATTTCAGCCCCGGAGTGCTGAGTTCTACTAGGGGGGAATGTGGAGCCCAGCTGTGACTGGATCCATATCTTCCAGAAGGGTTCACTGAAGGAAGATACCACCAGAGGTCATTATGCACATGCACACACGTACAATTTATCCCAGAGACCACCAGAGGGAGCTGTGTAAGACATATAAAAGACAGTTACACAGGAAACATCTAGTTTAGTTTTAGTCAGAGCAGCCATTTCTAGGGAGTCTGCTCAGAGAGCTCAGTCTGCTCAGAGAGCTCAGCCTGCTAGTGGAGTCTAGTAAGAGTGATACAGAGAAATCACTTAAGTCTAGTCAGAGCTGAATTGAGGAGTGTAGCTCAGTAGAAGCGTGCCGACGCTTAGAGAGCGGCGAAGAGGCAGCCCACCAACTGCCAGTGTGTGTGATCATGTGATGATCCAGGTAGGCCGAGGCGAGTAGCTCATCTCAGCAAGTATTCACCGGACACCGGAGTCCGAGCCTATAGGGATCTCCACGACCCATTAGGAGAACACCGGAGTTCCTGGAGGACTACAAGTCCCAGGAGTACCACAGAGCTGATACGTAGTTGGATCAGGAGGACGGAGTCTAGCAGTGCACTGCAAATAGAGACTGTGTGCTTCAACAGGAGATCCAATCACAAGATCAGCCAGGTGCAAGACGGAGACCAAGTTAGACCTAGCTTCAAGCAGGTCAGGACTTATTCACAAAAAGGCAGAGTACAGGAGGCCACACACCTACCAGTGGAAGAATCTGGATGTGCACCCTTCACCCTACAGCGCTCCGGGAAGTGTCTGCAACATCTTCAGATAAAGGTACCAAAGTGACTTATGTGTGTGTCTCCCTTATTGTTATGAACTGCTACAAGCACTAAGGAAAGAAGGGAACTCTGTCCCTACAATAAAACTGAGCTTGATCCCTACGATGTAACGGGGAACCTGATCCTGCGACCAGACCCGCTAAAGTCCTCAGCTAGTCTGAACGAAGACCTATAGTTGCGAGGGAGGAATCCCTACAAGATCTAGGGACTGGGAGAAAAGGTGGACACCTCCTAACAGAAATTGTAGCAGGGAAAATTAAACAGAAAACAAATTACTACGAGATCCTAAGATTAAGCAAAACTGTTGTGAATGGGTTTGAGATGAGTTCTGAGCAGAGGCTCCCTCTGGTGGTTACAAGCGGTACTAGTGAGGATTGTGATGACTGGGAATCAGGTGTTACTGATTGGTCTTATATAAGGGATTAATTTTCCCATCAGGGTTGCCGGTGATCAATTGTTCTGGTCTGAATCCTTCTTTCCAGTTTCCCTTGTAGCCTGCTGTGTCGTGTCTGCATCTCCTGCTATCAGATAAGACAATTTCTTATTTTGTGTTTTTGCTATATTTTTGCATTTTGTCCTGCACTTCTGTGGGGGCCTTCTGGGTCCCCTCCGGGGGCTTTTGCCCTCTCAGTTCAGTCCAGCCGCTGTGTTTTGTACTTTTGCTTTTTCCAGTTTTTTCAGTGGCTGCTGTTTTTGTTACACCAGAGAACTAATTTAGGTGGTAGAGGTCGTGTGATCTCAGGTGATTTTGAAATTAGTGAGTTGGTGTTTTTTCAGGGTTTTCTGGGATTGCAGTAAGTACCCTTCCTGTCCTTTTCTATTTAGTTAGTTTGGGCCCCAGCGTTTGCTCATACTATTTTCTTTCTGTGTCAGTATTTCCTCTTGTCTAACCGCCATTACATGTTTGGGGGCTTTCTATTATCTTTGGGGTTCTGCTCCGGGGCAGATAGCTTTCCTATTTCTATCTTTAGTGTAGTTAGTTTCTCAGGCTGTGACGAGGCGTCTAGGACCAACGTAGGAACGCTCCACGGCTGCCTTAGTTGTGGTGGTTAGTCAGGGTACTGCAATCTCATAGATTCCAACTGCTCTGGTGTATTTCCTTTTTTGCCTGCACTCCTCAGCTACCGTAACATAACAGTATCACCGGCCATAAAAATTGTATGGTACTCACAGAAGGGAAAAAAATATTTTGAAGGAAGAAAAGTTGTCAGATATTTTTCTGTTTGTTGCATTTTTTTTTTTTTTTTTTTTTTTTTCCCTCTGTATCTCTGGGTGCTGGGGAGGATCTTTTCTCCCAATGGAGTTTGCACAGTTGTCTGGCCGTGTGGATCAGCTTGCCACTGAGGTTCGGGTATTGCTGCATATCTTGCTAGGTTGCCTGTTGTGGAACCTAGGATCCCCATGCCAGATTTGTTTTTAGGGGATCGAGCTAAGTTTCAGAATTTCAAAAATAATTGTAAATTGTTTCTTGCCTTAAAATCTAAGTCCTCAGGAAACGCAGCGCAGCAGGTTCAAATTATCATCTCTCCCTGCGCGGCGATCCTCAGGATTGGGCTTTTTCCCTGATACCTGGGGATCCTGTTTTGAGTGATGTTGATGAATTTTTTCAGGCTTTGGGGTTATTGTACGATGAGCCTAATGTCACTGATCAAGCTGAAAAAGCCTTGTTGGCATTAAATCAGGGCTTGATGACGCTGAGTTATACTGTCAGAGATTCCGTAGGTGGGCAGTCCTGACCAAATGGAATGACGACGCTTTGGCGGCCCTTTTCCGGAAGGGTCTGTCGGATAATGTAAAGGATGTTATGGTGGATTCCCTGTCCCCTCTGGTCTCAATGATTCTATGTCATTAGCGATTCAAATTGACAGACGTTTGCGTGAGCGGAGAAGTATGCGTGGAGTGGTGTTGCCTTGTGAGCCAGCTGCTGAGCCCATGCAGTGTGATGGAGTGGTGTCTGGGGCACAGCGTCATGAGTTTCGAAAGCGCAATGGGTTATGTTTCTACTGTGGTGATGCCTCTCATGCATTTCAGTCTGCCCTAAGCGGGGAAGACATTTTGCACGCTCAGTTGTCTTGGGTAGTGTTCAGACTAAGTTTTTATTAACTGTCACTCTGATATGCTCTCTGTCCTCATTTTCTGTCAGGCTTTCATTGATTCTGGAGCAGCTATTAACCTGATGGATTATGATTTTTCTAAACGTTGTGGATTTTCCTTGATACCCCTACAGAAGTCTATTCCTTTACTGGGGATCGATTCTACCCCTTTGGCTGAGAATAAACCCCAGTTTTCTACTCAGGTGATAATGAGGGTTGAACCTGATCACCAGGAGTGCTGCAAATTTTTGGTTCTATATAATCTGCATGACATTATAGTGCTGGGTTTCCCTTGGTTACAGTCTCATAATCCTGTTTTGGATTGGAAATCTGTGTCTGTAACCAGTTGGGGCTGCCAATGTGTTAATACCAACACTCCTGTTTTTTCTGCCTCCCCCCAGGCTGAGGATGTTCCTGACTTTTTGTTTGATTTTTCTGATGTGTTTAGCGAAAGTAAATCTGCATCCTTACCTCCCCATAGGAGCTATGACTGCGCTATTGAATTAGTGCCGGGTAGTAAATTCCCTAAAGGTCGCCTTTTTAACTTGTCTGTACCTGAACATGACGCTATGCGGTCTTATATCAAGGAATCATTGGAGAAAGGTCATATCAGACCATCCTCTTCACCCTTAGGTGCCGGTTTTTTCTTTGTGGCCAAAAAAGATGGTTCATTAAGGCCGTGTATTGATTATCGTCTCTTGAACAATATTACTGTGAAATATCAATACCGTTACCCTTGATTTCTGACCTGTTTTCCAGGGTGAAAAACGCTACTTGGTTTACCAAGCTTGACCTCAGGGGGGCGTATAACCTTATTCGCATTAAGCACGGGGATGATGGAAGACGGCATTTAAACCCCTGAAGGGCATTTGAGTACCTTGTGATGCCCTTTGGGCTCACTAATGCTCCTTCCGTCTTCCAGTCCTTCATGAATGACATTTTCAGGGATTTGTGGACAAGTTTCTGATTGTTTATTTGGATGATATCTTGATTTTTTCTAATGACTGGGACTCTCATGTGAAGCATGTTCGAACTGCATTCCAGATTTTGAGAGAGAAGCTCTGTATGTGAAGGGATCAAAGTGTCTTTTTGGCGTACAGAAGATCTCATTTCTGGGATTCATTTTGTCCCCATCTGTTATTGAAATGGACCCGGTCAAGGTTCAGGCCATCTGTGATTGGGTCCAACCTACTTCATTAAAGGCTCTTCAGAGATTTTTGGGTTTGCCAATTTTTATCGTAAATTTATTGGTAATTTCTCGGTTATTGTTAAACCATTAACTGATTTGACCAGAAAGGGTTCTGATGTGGTGAATTGGCCTCCTGAGGCAGTCTCTGCGTTTCAGGAACTTAAGCAGAGATTCACTTCTGCTCCTGTTCTACGGCAGCCTGATGTTTCTCTGCCATTTCAGGTGGAGGTTGATGCCTCTGAAATTGGGGCAGGTGCCGTTTTGTCCCAAAAAGATCCAGAGACCTCTAAAAGTAACCCTTGTGCCTTTTTCTCTCGAAAATTTTCTCCTACTGAACGTAATTATGACGTGGGTAATCGGGAGTTATTGGCCATGAAGTGGGCTTTTGAAGAGTGGAGACATTGGCTGGAGGGAGCCAAATCAGGTGGTGGTCCTTACGGACCATAAGAATCTGGTCTACTGGAATCTGCCAAGCGACTCAATCCAGACAGGCCAGGTGGGCCTTGTTTTTCACACGTTTTAATTTGTGGTTTCCTTTCTCCTGGCACTAAGAATGTTAAGGCGGATGCCCTCTCGAGGAGTTTCCTTGCGGACTCTCCTGAGCTATCTGATCCCTCTGTTATTTTGAAGGAGGGTGTAGTTCTTTCCGCCATCTCGCCAATTTGAGACTTGCTCTGGAGGGGGTCAGGAGGATAGGCCCAGCGCTGCCCTGTTGGAAAATTGTTTGTCCCGGACCAATGGAAAAAGAGTGTGATGTCTGAGATTCATTGTTCCCATTGGTGGGCACCCGGAATTTTTGGTACCGAGATTGGTTAGTGGTCCTTTTGGTGGCCTACCTTTGTCTCGCGATGTCGGGAATTTGTTGCAGTCCGCGGGATTCTTCGCTCCAAGCCTTGCTCTCGCTCTAGTGGTTTGTTGATGCCATTGCCTGTCCCAAGAGACCATGGACCCATATCTCTATGGTTTCATTTCCGATCTTCCTGTTTCCAGGAATGACCACCATCTGGGTAATTTGTGATAGTTTTCCCAAAATGATAATCTTGTGCCTTACCTAAGTTGCCTTCCCCTCAAATTTTGGGTGCGTTGTTCCTTCGCAGTGGTTCGTTTACACGGCATTCTGAGAACATTGTGTCTGACAGGGAGTCCAGTTTGTTTCCAGATTTTGGAGGACTTTTTGTTCTAAACTGGGTGTTCAAATTGTTCTTTCTCCTCGGCTTTCATCCTCAGACCAATGGTCAAATGAGAGAACAAACCAGGACATTGGAGACTTATCTAAGATCTTTGTGTCTTGACGGAGCTGGTTCTTTTTTGCCTTTGGTAGTTTGTCTTAAAATAGGGCTAGCCGCCACTTGATGTCCCGTTTTTCTGTAATTCGGGTTTCACCTCGGATTTTCTTGGACAGCGGGGCTTCTTCTGTCCAGGTGTTGACTTGTTTTGAGGTATGCACAATTTGGGGACCAGGTAGTGGAGAGGTTTGTCCCTCCTCAGGAGAAGGGCCCAGCGGTTTGCTAACCGGCATAGGATGAGGCCCGGTTTAAAGTGGGGGATTGGTCTGGTTGCCTCAAAGAATTTCTATGGGGGTGCATCTCCTAAATTTAGCCCTGGTTCATTACCTTTAAGATCATGGAGTTATTAATCCTTTTCTTTTCGTTTACTTTTCCAGGGACATTTAAGATCATAAGGTTTTCCCAATCCTTATTGAAGAGGTTTGTTAGCCAGTGGTTCTGGCTGTGCCTCCTGACCCTGTTTTGGTTGAGGGCAATCTGGAGTTGTGGTTGAGAAAATATTGGATTCTCGTTTTTTCTAGACGAAACTCCGTATTTGGTTTTTAAAAGGAAGGTTATGGCGGAAGACATTTTGGGTGTTTGCTTCGGACTCCATCTGGAGACTTATCCGTGCGTATCTTAGAATCATCCTGACCGACCGGTTGCTCAAAGAGGGTTCGGTGAACCCCCCCAAGGGGGGGGTACTTTGAAGGGTTTGAGATGAGTTTGGCAGAGGTCCCTTGGTGGTTAAAAGCGGTACTAGTGAGGATTGTGTTTGGGAATCAGGGGTTACGTTTCTTATTAAGGGATTAATTTTCCCATCAGGGTTGCGGTGATCAATTGTTCTGGTCTGAACCTTCTTTCCAGTTTCCCTTGTAGCCTGGTGTGTTCTGCTCTCCGCTACAGATAAGAAATTTCTTATTTTGGTTTTTGCTTATTTTTGCATTTTGTCCTGCATTTTGGGGGCCTTCGGGTCCCCTCCGGGGGCTTTTGCCCCTCAGTTTGTCCAGCCGCTGGTTTTGTACTTTTGCTTTTTCCGTTTTTTGTGGGCTGCTGTTTTTGTTCACCAGAGAACTAATTAGGTGGTAGAGGTCGTGTGACTCAGGTGATTTTGAAAATTAGTGAGTTGGTGTTTTTTCAGGGTTTTCTGGGATTGCAGTATTACCCTTCCTGTCCTTTTTATTTAGTTAGTTTTTGGGCCCCGCGTTTGCCAACAAATTTTTTTTCGTCAGTATTTCCTTTTTCTAACCGCCATTACATGTTTGGGGCTTTCTTTACTTTGGGGTTCTGCTCCGGGCGATAGCTTTCTATTTCTATCTTTGGTTGTATTGTTTCTCGGCTGTGAGAGGGGTCTTTACCAATAAGGAACGTCCACGGTGCCTTATTGTGGTGGTTAGTCAGGTACGCAATTCATAGATTCCAATGCTGGTGAAATTTCCTTTTTTGCCTGACCCTCAGCTACCGAACTAACACAAAACTGACGAGAAGGCACCTAAGCACCCGGCTAGTTAAGAGTAGATAATACAATGAAGTCCAGCAAAGCCAGAAGGGCGGAGCCAGACTAAATAGGGAAAAAGTCATGTGACCAGCAAAACTGAAACAAAATCTAACAAGGGGTTCTAACCTTATTACTCCGATGGGGTCCCCGCCGTCCTGCACTTCTCATATCTAAACTGCCCGGAGGTAACTCAGCCTTACTGTGGGGGTTAACATCTGCTGCACAATTTCAACCCCAGTGGACTGCATAGCACGTGGTCATCCTGACCAGGCACCCAATGGCGTCACGAATCCCCATATCATTATTCAAGTACCTGTAAAAATCCCACATTTAAAGTGAGCGCCCAGGGCACGGACGACTGTGCACCGGACATCCCCCCCTTGACATCAACGGGCTCGGTGCCCCGTACCCCCCAAACCCGGACTGGGACTCAGAGAACAAAGGTAAATGAGAAGGTAAAAATAGTGCACGGAAAATAAGCAAATTTTTTCTTATATTTTATAAAGGAAAAACTGCCTCTTTCTCCCCGGACGATCCTTATTCCTTTTATGGGTAAAACTGTATTCAGTGTAGATAGATTTTCCATTACGAGAAAGAGATGGCTTTTGGTGCTCATAAAGTTTGGGGAGGGGGAAAGGAGGGGAGCTAAAGGGGACACGGACATTTGCTGCAAGTTGGGGGGTCCCTAAATATACTGATCTCTCTTGAAGGTAATTAAAAAATTTGCATCCAAAATAGGGGAAAATGTGCAGTGCCCGTCAGTGGCCAAAAACAATAAAAGGGACAGCTGTCCCCATTGAGTCATAAAGGAAAGAAGAATGGTTCTTGCATTCCCCTCCGTCTCTTTGTCGACAGCGAATAAGGGGAACTCCCCTTGCCAGCGAAAAAGGGGCAATTGGGAAAAGGGGGCCCCCGGGGCCTTTTGGTCCTGAGATGGCCTCATTATAATCCCCCCGGGGGAATCCTTGGGGCAATTTTTAAATTTAAAAACATTTGTGAATAAGGGTCATAAAGAGCTCCTAATTTTTAGGTGAAATGTAATAGGATCCTTGTTACAAAAAACAGTGGTGAATTATTCTTCCTAAATAGCCAGACCACTTGTAAAGGTGTTTTTGAGAAGTGAAAGCTTTTTAAAAAATCAAATCCCCAAAAAAGGACAGCCAGTAATGCCCCCGATGGGGTTGAAAAACCTGCGGTTACCCAGTGCATACAATTCACAATTTCGTGACTTATAACTAAAATTTTAAAAACCTTCTGTGGCATTAAAAAGATTATTGCAATTGATTTTTCCCCATCCATAGATATGGATTAACCCCTGTTGGAAGAGTTTAACTGTGCTCGGAAGACCCCGTTAAAAAGGGGAGTGGGGGCCCCAATATGCGCATTCAATCCATTCATTCTTATGGATCCAATTCAAGACTGCCAATTCCCAAAAAATTGGTAACCATTAAGTCCACAAACCTTGTCGGGATTTCATGGCCTTCATCTCTATGCCAAAAAGCAGCGAACGCAAATTCCCCCCACAAATGCAAAGCACAATAAAGATTGTTGCAGGGGGGTTTTTGGGCAGGGAGGCAGACCCCCTATAAAAAAGCCTTATAAAGTATGTTACTGCTTTTGGGTGTTTAAAAATTTTCCCCGGTTTTACTTTTTATACCTCGGTCAGTTGTTTGTTACAATTTCCTTTTACCTTATTAAAAATGGATTCTGACCCGGAGTATTATCCCTTCCCTGCCCCCTGATTTGGTCTTGGTCTTCCCCGGCCCCGTACCCCCCTGATCTTTTTTTTCCCCGCTTTTTTTCCCCCCGTTTATTCCCTGGGTTTTGAGCCAGTTGTTGATTTTGTGCTGCCAACTCTCTCATCGGTACTCCATGAACACAACCTATGTCGAATGACAACAAGGGCAAAGGGTCTTATCCGGATTACAAAGGAAAAAGCAAAAGGAGTTTACTTTTGGGGGGGTTGGAAAGCACAACCTTTGTTACTTTAAATGAAGATGGTGTGCTGGCCCCAAAATAGTAACACATTTGGAAAAGAAAATGGATATAAAACCCGGTTTGGGATCAAAAACAATTTTTAAACCAGATGCGGTTTTTAAGGTATTTTTTTCAATGCGTTTTTGGGGGGCAGGACAAATTACAATGATTATGATGGTGAGATCCTGGGGTTTTCCGTGAAAAAGTTGATCACCTTAAAAGCGTTGACAAAAAAAAAACCCATCTATACCCATCTGATTTTTTTCGATATTGGGTCCTCGCAGCGGGGTTTTTATCCACTTTCATCTCTAAGTACAAAAAAAACCACTAAAAAAAAGATACCAAACAAGAAGAAAGGTGAAGCCCCAACGTTTCCTTTTTTTTGTAAGTGGGAATTAGTTGTTATAAAACCCCTTGTCAGATTTTTTTCGTTTGCTGTCCTACCTTTTTACCCCTTTTTATCTGGCTCCGCCCTTTGGTTTCTGGACTTTTGTATTATTCTCAAAAATAGCCGGGTGCTTAGGGCCCCTTCTTGTCATTTGCTTAATCTTTTGGGTCTCGTGTAATTTTTTTTCTGTTTAATTTTCCCTGCTACAATTTCTGTTTGGAGGTGTCCCCTTTTTTGCCCCCTCCCTAGTTTTTTGGGTTCCCCCTCGCAACTATAGGTTTGTTCAATAGCTGAGGACTTTTGCGGGTCTGGGGCAGATCGGTTCCCCGTTACATCGTAGGGACAACCGTCCATTGTAGGGACAGAGTTCCCCCCTTTCTTTTTTGTTTTTTTGCAGTTAAAACAGTAATTTTCCGCCCCAAAAAAAAAAAAAAATAAAAAACTCTAAGGTAAATTTTCTGTTTTCATCATGGGTCGGTTCGGGTTTGGCTGAACGCCCCCAGGGTCTCTCTCTGGAGGGGGGTGAAATCCAGCAACACGTGGGTAGTTGTTTGGGGGCACATTTCGTGGAAAAACCAAAGGGAAGTTTGCCTATTATTTTTTGGTGAACAAAAGATTTTTTTTCTTTTAAAAAAAAACTTCTTGTTTTTTTCGTTTTTTTACCAGATCCCTGGTGATGAATCACAGGATATTTTTTTTTTTTGTCACTTTTGCCCCAAAAAAACCCCAGGACTGGGGGCCCTTTTTGCAGCCAGTGATCCATGCTTTTTTGGTCGTGGATGTTTTTTTTTTGCTTTGGGGTTGTTTATGACGATCCGGGTGTTTCCAAAATGAGACAGGTTGAACGTTTTTGACAGGATCGGGTAATGTGGAAAAAAAAATTTTACTCACTTTCCCCAGGTGGCCACCCCCGGGGGGCTGGACGATTCAGCTTTGAAAAAATTTTTTTTTTGCAGGGTTAAAAAGGAAAGGGTTAAAGATTTGATTCTTTTCCTTACCTGGTAACTTGCAAAAAGGGATGCCCCAAATTGGCCATAGGGGGGTAGGAGACTGGTGCAAGGGTTAATGAGAGTAAACTGCTTTGTCAGCTCCAGGTTTGGAGAGGATTTACGACATTGCAGAGCTATGGAAATTGGAAAATGGC